>JAHBCN010010260.1:0-32454 GCA_019359885.1 Listronotus oregonensis | reverse complement strand
AAATTTCCCCCCCTTATTTAATTATTTTTAAATTTTAGAAAGGGCCAACGTTCGCCGAATGAATTTATAACCCATTAGTAATAAATATGATTTGGGGTTTATGGTGTTTTATGACGATTGTTTTGTAGGAAATTCAAGTGTTGAAACGCACTAGCAAAACTCATTAAAATGCCAAGTGTAGAAATGGCACAAATACAGGTAGATTTTCCTAAAGAGATAAAATGGGAATTGATGAAATGGGAAGTTACCGTTTTTTAAACAAGTTTTCTTTGTTAAAATGCTGAAAGTATTCCAGTTTATTATGTCTTTGTTATCAAATGCGTGTTGACAGATTTTTGATTTGTGGCATTCTGTGTTTTTAATGTATGCTCTATGTTCCTTTAGGAGTTTGGATAATGGTCTGGAATTTTCATCTATATAAAATTTATCACGTTCGAAAGAGATTTTATAAATACATTTTTTTGTGTTTTCGTTTATCTTGTATGGTTCTGTTTTTGTTACTTGAGTTCTAATAGTGTTTGGTGTTTTAAAGATGATAAAATATTAAATTTATTATCCATTCGTTGAATTTATTTGATAAGCCAGAAATATATGGTAAAAAAATATTTTTAATAGGTTTATTTTGATTTTGTGTTAAAATTGATTGTTCAAATTTTAGAAAGCAGTTGTTTATAAAATAAGGAAGATAATTATTTTGAACTAAAATATTACTTAAAAACTCTTTTTTGTTATCTGTGTTTTGGTCAGAACAAATTAATTTTATTCTATCAAAAAGTTTAAATGTTTTTTTATACTGAATTGATTTGCTTTTGGTCAAAACGAGTTTGCTAGTAGATGTAATGCATTGACTACTTGTGAAAATAAAAAAGAAATTGCCAAAAATGTGGATTAAGTCCGTTTTAAAACTAATCGCCTTACTTCATCTGGTTTTTTAATAACAATATGTTTTTATATAGGGCCCTGCAAGTGTGCTTTAGGCATCCATAGCTCCTACAACAATTAGGTTAGAAATTTCGTTCGAACGCAGACCTATACTGTACACACAGGTGTATTTCAAGAAAATATTTTTGCATATACAGGGTGGTCCAAAAAATACGACGACATAAAATTATACCTTTTTAAATTGTACACCCTATATTTTTTGCATATTTCAGTTATTTTTTGTGTTTTTTTAATGTTTAAAAGTTTATTTTACTTGTTTCAGTATTTTGGGAACAAAAATTTAAAACAAAAAAAAGTCGTTATGCATGCCTGAAAACATGTTTTAAAAACAGTCTGATATTTGGTTTGTCCTAGCTTTATAATGTGAATCTTACTACACAAGGTCTAACAATACTTTAACAATAAATAGATTTTTTTTCTTATTTTTTACAGGGTGTCCACAGTTTGGTTTCGAAAAGGACAATTTTTTTAAACCAGTTTTTCTTAAGAGTTTTAAATGTATTACCCTGTATATTATTTAACTGTATAATGTGGAATTTAAGTTCAAAGATTGACTAGTGCATTATAATTCTGGACCGTTACCAATTATTTACCAAGAACCACAGTAAAGTATTAAAAATAGGAGCTATGGATGTCTGACGTACTATTGCAAGACCTTGTATAAAAAAGTAAATAGGGTTTTGTAAAAATATACTTTAATTACTTTCATTTTATTTTATTTTTGTTATTATAGCAAGTGCTTGGGCTAAGGTGCTATTAGTAACATCAGACAAAAAAATAATTCTATGTCATTTTTTTTCAAAGTAGGGAAAAGATAATATTCTTTTACTACTCTCACACAATAAGGTGGTGGTTTGGCAGAATTCTGGTCAAGTATTAATGTGCCAGACTAATTCTATTTAAAAGAGGGATAAAACCAAAAATGTTGACGTTTAATTTTTTTCTTATACCTTATATAAAAAATTTATTATTGCATTAAATATTTTAAGGATGGTCTGGCAAACAGTTGTGTCAAGAGTAGGGGTGAAAGACTTAAATTTTTATATTCTACTTATCAAAACTTCTTCGAATAGTATAACATGGTACTTATGTTTTATACATCAATTTTACAAAAAATTAGAATTTTTAAAAAATTGACAAATTACAGATCGCCATTTTTGTACTTATTATGCTTCACCCCCCTTTTACGACGGTCGCCGCTTGAAATATACATATTATGTCAGGGTGGTTTAGCTCAAAATTAACCCCTTTAAAGTAATTGACTTTTTTATTTTTAGTTTTTAGTCTAAACCTACCTAACTTTTGAATGATTTTTGTTGGCTTTTAAATCAAACACTTTTTGGCAAAAAATGCACACCTTTTCTGTATGCGCAGTACCTGTTGTACCCAGGTAGGTCAGGCAGTCAGTCGATTACTTACTCATCTATCCTATCGAAACAAGGATGTAAAATTTCTACCTGAATCAAACACTTTATAAAACATGTGTCATCGGTTCTTGGACCATATACCATATTTAAACTTCTTAACTGTTTCCCTTTTTATAGATTTTATTAATTAACGGTTATCGAACACTCATGTGTAAATAAACGATTAAAAAACGGTTTCCGGCAAATAAGTAAATGCCACATGCTAAGATTTGCAAATCAAGGTTTGTTCACCCTATTTGTCATCCATCTGATGTATATTTTTTCTGCTATTGCCGTGTTAGTTGGTATGTCGCTTAACACCTGTTTTAAGTTTGACTTTAGTTTTAAAAGAAAAACTAAAAATGTAAACCCCGGGTTTAAAAAAAAAAAAGTTTTTTAAAAAATTTTTTTTAAAAAAAACCCAAAATTATTTTTAAAAAAATTTTTTTTATTTGAAAAAATTGTTGTAAATTTTTTTTTGAAGGGCAATAATTTTTTTACCTTAAAAAAAAAATTTAAATTTAAAATAATTTAAAGATTTTTAGTTTTTTTTTTTAAAAAAAAAACAAAATCAAAAAAAAACCCTTTTTTTTAAAAAAAATTTTAGAACGGCCAAATAAAGACTGTGCTCATTAATTTTGGGGCCCAATTTTTTTTTCCCTTTTTAAAAAAATTTATAATTTTATGAAATAAATCTTTAAAAACCTTAAAAAACGGGTTTCCCCTTTTTAAAAAATTTTTTTAAAATGAAAATTTAACTTTGGATAAAAATTTAATTTTTCAATTGGAGCAGAGGTTTAAAAAGGGATTGGCGGGTTTTAAAACCCAAAAAAGTTTTTATTTTTTGAAAAAAACCCTAAAAAAAAAACTTTTTTTTTTAAAAAAAATTTTTTAAATTGTTTCAGAAAAAAAAGAATTTCCCCATTTAAACTCGGGAAGCTTTTTAAAAAATTAATTTTTAAAAAATTTTTAAAAAAATTAAATAAAGAAAAGCAATTTAAAATTTTTTTAAAACCCCCTTTTTTAAAAAAAAAATTTTCCTGAAAAATTTTATTTAAATAATTTTAAAAGGTATCCCTAAAACAGTTTAAAAAAAATTTTTAAAAAAAAAAGGGAAGTGGGAAAATTTTTGGAAAATATTTGGGAGGGGGGGGAAATTTTTTTTTAAAAGGGGGGGTTTGGGGGGAAAAAATATAGATCTACTACAGAATATCATTTTTCTGTACTGGATTTTTTTCCCCGGGAAAAAAATTTTATCCAAAGATAAGTGTCCCGTTCCTGGGCCCCCCGGGGGAAAACCGAAGCCAGCATCGGGGTTTTTTGAACCCAGGTAGTCCGTTTAAATTTATGAAAATGTTTGGGGCTTATTGTTATAAAAAAAAATGGGAAAAATGAGTTTGGGGCCCCCAAATAAAAAAACCCCTTAAAGGGAAAAAAATTTTTTGAGGCGGGGAATAAGTTAGAAAACCCCGGGCTGCCCGGGTTTTTGGGGCAATTCGATCCCCAAAAAGGGTAAACTCTGTATTAAAAAAAAACGGGCCGCAAAAAAATTAAATTTTTTTTGGAATTATGATGAGCAAAGCAAGCCCAAAAACCCCAAAAAGGCTTGGTTTTGGGTCTTGCAAGTCTGGTCTTTTTGGTCTTGCAACCCCAAAGAAGGTCTTTTGGGGGGGGTTTTTTTGGGGCTTGCCAAAAGTTTTGGTCTTTTTTTTTTGGGAAAAGAAAAAATTTAAACTAAAATTTAAATAAAACAATATTTTTTTTTACACAAATAAATAAAGAGGGGGAAATATTTTTTTTTCTTTAAAATTTTAAAATATCCCAAATTTTTTAAACCCTTCATGTACATTTAAATTATTGGTTAAAAAAGGGTATTTTAAATGTGGGGGGTTTTTATTTATAGCGCTTCTTTTTAGGTAGGAAAAATTTAAATTTTTTAGATGAAGATAAAAAAATTTCAATACAGTACTCTGAGGGCAGAAAAAAAAACAATTTCAACCAGAGGGAAAATTTTTCCCAAAAAAAAGATTCTTTTTTAAAAAAATTTGGTTTTTTAAATTTAAAAAAAAAAAATATTTGGAATTTTTTTAGTTCAAATAAACTTTTTATGTTAAAAATTAGTCAAACATTTGCCTAAAAATTTGTATACAAATATTTTTTTAAAATTCCCCATATACAATGGCTCGATAGTGGGCAAAGATCTATACCCAAAAACCGGGAAAAAACTAAATATAAAAAAAATTTAGAAAAAGGGCGTAAAATGTAAAAAATTTTTTTCTTTTCAAAATTTTCCAAAAAAAAAATACCATCAAGAAAACTTCCTTTTTTTAGCTTTTAAAACCCCCAAAAAAAAAATTATAGCAAAAAAAAATTTTTAAAAAAAAAACTTCCCTGTATATTATTTGGGAAAAATTTTTTAAAATGTCATATAGGTACAATGTCGACGTAGATGGTTTTTTATATATCATTTTTGGTTTTTACAAAAAAGACGTTTTATATTTTATTTTTTCTTTTTTCCCCTAAACCGGAAGTGAAATTTAAAATCCCATTAATAAAAAGTATTCCCCTTTTTAAAAAAAAATATATTTTTATTAAACCATCACTTTTACATTTATATCTTAGTTTAAAAAAGCAAAAAAATGATACCCTTTTTACAGGGGGCAAAAAAATAATTTTTTTCCCCCATTTTAAATTTTGATCCAGTAATGGCCCAAACCCAAAAAAAAATTTGAAAAATTTTATAACTTTTGTACTCTTAGTTTTTTTTTGTCGTAAACGGTTTTGGGGATATCGGCTTTGTCGGACCATTGAGTTCTCTTATTATTTTTTAAAAAAATTTTTGAATCTACTAGTTATCGTTTTTTGATAATTTTATTAAAAAACGAAGTGATCGATTTTAAAATTTTATTTCATTAAAAAAACCCACTCATAAAATAATCGCCTTTTTTTGGCAGTTCTCGACACATTTTTTTCATGTTGTATGAAATACCTTTTTATATTGAATATAAAAATTGAATATTATAATTTAAAAAAAAACAAAATGCAAGAGTCTTGCAGGGGGGTTTGGTCTTGCGATCGACCCCCCTTGGTCTTGGTCTTGGTCTTGCTCCCCCCTCTTGGGCTTGGGCTTGCGCGGGGGGTCTTGGTCTTGGTCTCGGGCTTGGTCTTTCAAGACCCCCAAAACCGACCGTCTCCTCATCACTATTTGGAATGATATTAAAAAATTTTTTAAATTTAATAAATTGTTAATCAGTTTATTAGTTTGTAAGTTTTTTTTAAAATATAAATATTTTTTTTTCCTTTGCTTTTTTAGTAATTAAAAGTAAAACGATAAAAAAAAAGGGGGTTAAAAAAAATTTTGGGGGAGAAAAGTCAAAAGTTAAAATTTTTGCCCGGTTAATGGATCACTCTACATGATTCCGTTGTTCAGCGTTAACTAAAAAAAAATATTTTTTGCTAGGGTAATAGCTATAATGTGACGTAGAGAATTAGTCAAAAAAAAAAATGGTAAATGACATGCTTAAAAAAGGCCAAAATAAAATTTTAACTAAATTTTTTAACCAAATAAATCCCAAACAAAAAAAGCCCAGGTCACATTTAAAGATAATATTATAAAGAATAGGTGGTTCACATTTCGGCCCAATCGTTTTAGTAGATTTAAAGATATCAAGTACACCCGTTTAAAAAAGAAATTCCTAGAAAAACGCGAAAGAAAAAAAAGTTCGACCTTAACGTCTACCCGACGCGACGTGCTCAATTTTAATTTTTATATCCTCAAAAATAAATTGAATTTTGAAATGTTTAAACACTTAAAATAATCTTAAAGGTATAAACAATTTATTTAGCAAAAAATAATTTTTTTGAGAATTTTAGGACCTCTCAAATTATTTTTATAAGTATTCTTTAGATTCTACGGAAAAAATACAAAAGAGGGTCATTTTACAAAGCGACAAAACCCAAAAATGTATGATCTTGTTCAGTACTTCAGTACGTGTAGGATCACCCCATCCATACTATTTAAACAAAAAAATAAAACATCAATATTTATCTCAAAATGTAGTTAAGAACCTTATAAACCCCTGTATATTACTTTAACCATACTTAACATAAATCATATACCCAATCAACCACTTAAATCAAGTTATTAAATAAATTAAAGTCTAATAGATTTTAATTTTCTTTTTCAGCCGCATAAAGACAACCACAAAATAATTTCCACTCAATATGGAATTTGTAAAACGGTTTTTGCAGGAGTAAAATAACAGCATTCCTGGAAGTATCTGATCATGTTTTACCAGTGTAAATCCTATAGAATTGAAAATTGCAGGTTTTTGTAATGGCAGCTTTCAATTTCCTTATTATAGGCTATTATTGGCTTGTGAAAATATGTCCCTACAGCAGTATTATTGAGATTCTCGCAGCAAAGAAAATTGTAAAACAAATAGTATTTATAAAAGCCTACAGGTTTTTTAAATTTTTAGAGTGTAATATGTTGAAAACGTTTTCAAATATTTTATGAAATTGTGGTAATTTACTATGTATCGGGTGTCCAAATAAGAAAGAACGCCGGCTAGTATCTTATAAACTATTTATCGTATGGCAATGGGGAAACATTTTTGGTAAAAATGGTCAAAAGAAATAGCTGGAAATAAGTTTTAAGTTTCATAAATAACTGCAAGATGGCGTAAATGCAACGGTAAATTAAAAAATCTATATTTTATCCAAAATTAGCTAGTATTAGGTACAATTTTGATAATATTAGCAAAAGCTGTAACAAATTCTTTATCAGTTTAGTTAAGGACTTTTGGTCGTATTTCCAAATGATGATAAATAATGCAACTTTCAGATAGCTCTATCTCACACATCTTTTATCAAAAGTAGTACAGCTGGGTAAAAGAAAATTTAAAGCTCTTTTAATGTCGTCCTTTTTGGTGTTAACTAGTTTGTAGTTAACCAACTAGAAGGCGTTGTTTAAGAAAAACTGGATTTTTTGAGATTTTCTCAAGAAAGTTAAATACGATGATCTGATTTTTTATTATAGGTTTAATAGAGGAAAAAATACCTATACCCTGGTAAAAAAAAATTGCGTTTTGATATCTGCATTTGTTTTTGAGTAATTTCAAAGTTACCTATTTTTCTAATGATAAATAATATTAACAATTAATCAAAACAGTCTTGGTGACTGAGTAAAAGAATAAATACTGTAGAGTAAAGGAAAAAATACTAATACCTATTTTGAAGTTTGTATTGTATCTGAAAACAGAATGAACGACCAAAACTTAAAAAATGTTGTGACTGAAATTTGATTCTAATGAGGCAACATTTATTCAAATATTGGATTAGATCTGGCAATTGGCAACTTAAATAAGTTAGTCATGTTGTTTTTCAATCTTTTGTTATTGTTTTTATCTTCAAGCCAACTATTTGGACACCCGGTATAGGGGGAGAGGGCATATTTTACGTAATTTTTAACATTTATTTCTTCACCCCCTGTTGTGGGATAGGCGTTATTTTGAAATTTAAATTGAAATAATATATATATATATATATATATATATATATATATATATATATATATATATATATATATATATATATATATATATATATATTTATATATATATATATATATATATATATATATATATATATATATATATATATATATATATATATATATATATATATATATATATATATATATATATATATATACATAATAATATAACTAATCGTTGTTAATTCGAACTGTACAGGGTGTCCAAAATTTAGTGTCAAACTTTTCAAATTTGAAAGCACTTTATTTTTCTTATTTTAAATATGAGACTTTTTATATTTTTTTGTCTTTAGATGAAGAATTAAAAAACAAACATTTTTCTAATTATAACCCTATCGAAATTTCTAACACATTAAAAGTTATTCGTTGAAAACTTACTTTGGCATCTATTTTAATAGTAATACCATGAATAAAAATGATAGGTGGCTATGAAAACAATTTAATTCATTGGAGTTTATTTAACTTACATAATCTTATTTTGACGTATTATAAAAATTCGAGTAAATTATTATTATTAATTAATTAAATTAAATTAATTTAAGAAAAACCTTTAAATGTTAAATAAACGTAATTTTTAATTTGGGCTAACATTTATGTAACTTTAACCAATTTTTAGGTAATAATTAACGTTTTTAGAAAACTCTAATCTCAATAAATTGTTTTTCGTAGCCACCTACCATTTTAAGGCAGTGATATTACTATCGAAATAAATGCAAAAATGACGAATAACTTTTAATGTGTTAGGAATTTCAATAGGGTTAAAATAAGAAAAATGTTTGTTTTTTATTTCTTTATCTAACGACCTAAAGATATTCAGGGGTTCATATTTAAAAATAAGAAAAATAAAGTGCTTTAAATTTGAAGAGTTTGACACTAAATTTTCGACAGCTTGTACAGTCCGAATTAACCAAACATGACCTAAGCGACTGATATTACGTTACTTAATAAGTTCCTTGTTTAGTTTTAATTAAGTACTATTAGTATTTTTATTCATTTTGAAATTCAATGGTGCAAAACAGTTTTTTTTATATTTTTATTTTTTTTTCTCTGAAATTACTAAACATATTGACAAAATTTTAGAGGAATATAAATGACTACAAGAGGTACCTAAATATACAAAAAAATACAGAGCATTAAATTTAAAAAAATGCACTATAGTGACGTCACACTTTTGTGACAATCTGTATAACCAAAATTATTTTCCTGAAATGCTCTGTGTGTTGAAGGTAACGTCTGCAAAATATGAAAATTTTATAGTGAATAATAAATGAGCTACATAAGACGGGATGTGAGCTGCAGGACCCTGTATATATAAATGTTATAATACGAATCTAAGTAAAAAATTAGGGCTGTGTGTAAAAAAAATATTGCTCCATTGGTTACGGACTTATGATCAAAGGTAGTCTAGTTAAATTAAAACATAAATCAGAAGTTTTAATTGAACTTAGTCGCTTTTATAAAAAAACGTCAAAAATCAACTGACTTAAAATGACATTCAATTTTTTCCCGACTTTTTATATTAAATTAAATTTAAAACCCATCTTCGATCCTAATTCCGTAACCAGTAGAGCACTTAAATTTATTCTTTGCACACAGACCTAGCTTCTTACGTGAATTTGTAATTTTAAAATAAAAAACACATTATTTCATTTAAAATTCCAAATTTACCTTTTCCAAAAAATAAAAAATAACGTAAAATCTCCTCTGTACTTACTTTGTCACCAAAATTTCATGAATCTATTTAAAACCGATTTTGACATATGGTATTGTATCACTTTAAAAATCTCATCCTGTATTACGTATTTCTTGGCACTTACATTCGCTCAACAACTGGTCTCTGTATGAGAAAAGTGAAATAGAGTAAAAAAAAGATAAATTAAACAATGATTAAAATAATATTTTAATTTTTGTTTAATTTTATGTTACGAGCCACATTTTTTTGCAAAGCACGTCGATATTTATTTTGCACTTTCTATATGCTTTTTTTATGTTTCTGCTTTAACACAAAACAAATCTATAATTGAATAATTGCTGTAACTACCAATTAAACGATTAATAAACGCGGTCATACTATAATTTACTCGGTGGGTATTTACAAAGAAGAGACGCCTAGATCTGGTATGCCGACTTGGCAGTCAATTATTCCGTTTACAATTTTATGCAAAAAAACAAAAAGGCTCTTTTCGCCTGCACTTCAGATTACATCCATGCTAACAGCAATTTTATCTTGTGGTTTAAATTTTGACGGGAAATCTGTATTTGCAAAGTAGAAATTTTACGAATTTATTTTGGACGCCTTCTTATATATTTATATACCAATTGTAAATGGTGCCCAATTATGCTATTATATTTAAGAGTGCTTCCTACCAAACTATTATAGAGTAAATTTATTACTTTTGTGTTTAATGTACTTACATTTTTCTTTTAAAATCCCAACATTCTATATCCTTTTAATACAATACTATCCACATGTAAATTAAAATTTAACTCCCTGTCAAAGATAACACCTAAATCATTAAAATGGGTCACAAATTTACGAGCAATATTATTTATTTGATATAGAAATATCACAGGTTTTTTAAAAAATCTTATCGTTTTACATTTATTTACATTTAAAGTAAAAAAAATGTGTTACACCACGCTACTAAACAATCTAACTCTTGTTGAATCAGTTGACAGTCTGATAAAGAACGAATGACAGCATAGAACTTTTCTTCGAAATATAACAAACAGCGACAAAATTTAAAAACATTTAATTCATCATTCAAAAAAAAAATAACTAAGAATAAAATACCATAAAAAATATGTAAAAAAGTCATAACCAAACTACGAAGGCGTAGAAGGGCTACAGCAATTTTAATTTTTATTTTCAATACAAATTTCGACTTGAAACTTGGAATTCCGACTTAAATCTCGGAATTCTGACTTAGAACTCGCAGAGACATCAACTAGCAGTGAGAACGGTAACCCGAGGGTAAATCGACCATTGGCATTGTAGCCAAGACTTTTTTACTGCATAACATGGTAAAGGTAAACAATATCTTTTAAATACCTAATAATGTGCCTAAATAATAATCGAAACGTCATTTTTGTTCTCAGCTAAATAAACTACTAATGATGTACTTTAAAAAATTAGCAAAACGTTTTTGTATACTATGTACTTCTGTATTACGTATTTATCATTAAAATAACTTTCTAACCTAATTGTATTTTTACATTCTAAGTCACAAAAGCCTTAACTTAATTAACTATTACAAAAATCCTTTCTTCCTATCTAAAAATTTAGAATGTTTGTAATAACCATCAGCTTTTCACAACCGTTGTATCTAACCCAATTTTTTATAAGCTTTCGTACATATTTTTATCAGTTTTAGAGAATGATTTTATGTTACCATTTGAACAGTAGTTTTTATGGGAAGTTTTTACCAAGTTTGCAGGAGATCTTATTTACATAACTTCACATCTTGTCAAAGTAAGATACATTTTCTATGTGGATTTGGATGGGATCCACAGGGCATCTGTCATTTAACAGTTGATTTAAATAATATATTCATTAATCGATTGGTATGATTAAGCTTTATAATATTAACCAAGCTTTTAATTTTAACCATCATCGGGTTCACATACCGATTTAAGTCGATAACTCTCGAACGCTTGTGCATATTGATTTAAGACCTTAGGCTATGTATCCTAAACTTTACAGCTCATTTCGTGGTCCTTGAAGTATAGTCGTTGACATGACAGTAGTTGACATGTGCACATGTACCCTGATGACAATGATACTTCACATAAGAAACGTCGATTACACTCTATCTCTTTCCAACCCATAGGATAATTCGATATGCACACCAAGAACTACAATATCGGCCTTTATGGCGTGTTATAAATATTCTTTGACCTTGAAATTATTGGCGAAACGTCAACAACTATTCCCTCAATTCTTCTGGTAAGTTTCGTTTTTTCAACTCCTAAACTAAGGCCACAATGGTCGATTTACCTTCGGGTTACTGTTCTCATCGCTATTTGATGTCTCTTGCCTCGAATTTCGAGTTGTAAGTCGTAATTCCAAGGTCTAAGTCGAAATTCCGAGATCTTAGTCGGAATTTCGAGTTGTAAGTTGGAATTCCGAGTTGTAAGTCGGAATTCCGGGATTTAAGTCGGAACCAAGGAAGTTTGAAGGTATATGGAGGTCCAATGCTATGGCCTATTTAATTAAATAATGTCCAGTCCACTAACAAAATTTCACGAAATTTTATTATGTGTTGCCTACTTACACACTAATAAATCAGTATGTGGTAAGCAACACACTATACTCACTTTTATCAGATCCGTAGTACCGTTTTCTGTGCGACCGTGCGGCGATGTGTACCGCCGTCGTCTTATCAACTCTTCCAAGCGAATTACATGTTTCGATGTCGTTTGCGCCGTATAAATTTCCATTATTTTGCTTTGTGTTGTTTTATTTTGGGGATGCAGAAGTTTTTTGAATTGATAAAAACCTTCTTATTTTAGTGATTAGTGTTTATTAAATTACGACTATAATTTCGTTTTTATTGTTTGTTACTTATAATACAGTAACAAAATAACTAGAGGTTGTATGGTTTTGTCTTGCAAATCCAAGGGTGACATAACCGGCATTCTTTACTTTAGGTAAGTATTTCTTATATTAAAATTAGGTGCTTTTTATGAGACGCAACGTTAGGTAACCAAATAAGTAATAGTATATCAATTATGAATTATAGAAAATGAACATTTTATAGGTAATAGCAGTGAGAAAAGAAAAGTAATTTTTAGTATCTTTTAAATGAAATAGGTACAGGGTCTTTGATTATATTTACGTGGCTTCTGAGGCCTTTATTTTTGAAGACAGAAAAAAATGTTTCATATAAAAATTGTAGGATTTTTTCCATATTATCTTTTGAAACTATTAGTAAAAAAATATCGCAATAAAAAAGTGGAAAAATATAGACTTCAACTTTTTTAAATGAAACACCCCTGTATATTATACTCTACAATGAAAGATCTTTCTGATTTCAAATAGATATACATTGATGATATTTGGATAAACCAATTTTGAGATATTTTAGGTTAAATTATTAATAAATTACAAAAAAGTTTCATATTAGTATCAAGAAAGTCATGGAAACAATAAAATTGTTATGTTGCTGAATTAGGTGAGGGTTTTCTCTGGACCAATAATGTTTATTTTTAGGATTAAACATTCCTGCTAAAGTAAAGAAAGGCTTGTCGGTAAACAGAATTTTATTTAAAAATTTTGGATCCTGCTGCATAAACCTAGCTATTTCCAATGCATACTTAGGTCGGTCCTGGATGTTTTGTTCACGAAGATTCTAAACGGACATAAATTTATAAGGATAAAATTTGTAAAATTTTAAGGTTAAATAAATTTTACAATCTGTTTTATTAAGTTTAGATGCCGCATCCGAGATTGATATTTCAGGATTTTCTAAAATTATTAAAAGTAGTTAGTGCTAGTCCAATAGAAAAAGTATAATAATTATCCTAAAAAACGGGGATATTCAACACCTTGTTTTTATTTCGTGCTGCAGTCCTTTTCTTTATTTTAAAGCTTTTTCGTTCAATTAACTTTCTTACTATGTATTTAAAAGTATCTTTAGATGGTACCCATTGTTAAAGATATAATAAGTAATATTCCCTATGCACTATCGTCACATTATTATTTTTACCATAAAAAAGACGCATAATATCGATTTTTTTGTTCTTCCGAGACCATCGACAAAAAAGCAATACAAACTATTTTTAATAGTTAAAATGACATATTTCAACTTTTTCAATATTAATACGTCAAATTTTTTAAAACAATTTTATTGTTTTATAGCTTTCTTGATACTAATATGATTTTTTTAAATTTATTTATCTTTAAGCTTAAATAGCTCAAAAATGTTTCATTTAATTATTATCAATGTATATATATTTGAAATCAGAAAAAAAAAATCTTTCGTTGTGGCGTATAATATACAGGGTGTTTCATTTAAAAAAGTTGAAGTTGCCTATATTTTTCCACTTTTTTATTGCGATATTTTTTTACTAATAGTTGCAAAAGATAATATGGAAAAAATCCTACAATTTTTATATTAAACATTTTTTTCTGTATTCAAAAATAAAGGCCTCAGAAGCCACGTTAATATAATCAAAGACCCTGTACGTACTCATTACTATTTTGCCCTTCTTTTATCACAAAATTAGTGATAAGTACATAAAACTATCATACAATGATAGTTAAAAATACAAAACTCAGTAAAAAAACATTTAAAGAGAAGGCTGTGAAGTGGCGCCTTCTATTCTTTTCATATTAAATAGTTAGTTCGAATTTGACATTTGATGATGTCAAGTATATACATGGTAACAAAGAATTATGGAAGTCCGGACCTGACCTACTATTTATTGCGCAAATTCTAAGGGGCCAATTCCCCTATTCCCGCTGCCCTACAGCCTAGACAACTTCGTTCTACAGCTAGACAACTTCATTCTACAGCATTGGCCTTCCATATACCTTCAAACTTCCTTGGTCGAAACTGGTATTAAAAACTAGAATAAAAATTGATCTGACCCTTCTACGCCTTCATACTAAACGGTTGTAGATAAAATAATTTTACATATCCTCCTATAACAGGCAAATATGACTCATTTATTATAAAATAACAGCAAAATTCTTTTAATAACCGATTTTTTTTTCACATATATGGAAGTAGAACCAATGACATAATTTCTTCTTTCATCTCAATCCCCGCATGACCGATACCATATTATTCGGACCGAAAGAATTTTAACATCCCACAAGGTAACTGTTCACCGACCCACTAACTCAGATATCTCCGGCGGCCATTCGGACGAAATTACGAGAATCATAATAAACATAGACTATGGGCATTTTAACTTTGACCCGTAGAGTTATAGTTATTTTAGTAATAAACGTGCTATTCTATTGTAAAGTTAATGGCGTTCCTAAGCCAGTTGGTAGGTTATTACCAGTGATGACTTGTGACCTCCTAAGTAGGTGAATTAAACCATCAAACTAATATAAAATACAAATAAAGCGTGGTTATAATGTTATAATTACAAGAATAGTATAGTCTGTCTCAAAGTATGCCGTGTTAGCTCTTGTCTTCATTTATGGATTATACCTGCCGACAGCAATAAAACTGCGGATCGGTAGGTATTAAAGGACAAAACATTAGGGACGGACTTTAATAATATAAAGATTTATCATTTATTGTTTATTTGGGTAAGTATAATCTTAAAATTACATTAAGAAATTAAATATATGCAAAGTTTTAATAAATTTATAACTGCATTATTTATACATAATTACATTTTTAATCTAAATATCTAAATTCAATTCTATTTCACTATCAGAGTCATCATTGAGATTAATTACAATAGGATTTATGTTGTTTTGGATAGAAATGTAAGAGTCCTCAATTTTTATAATGTGCTGTAGTAAATTTTTCTAGCTCTCAACTGGTATGTTAGTAATTACATTTTTATCAAATATATAACACTGGGACTTAAAGTAGGTGTAACATTTTCTGCTCTGATCTTTGATTTTACTTGGTTCCACAAATGCTCTATGGGGTTAAACATACAGTGATACGGAGGAAGCCGTAAGACAGTATGCCCAGCCTGTTCAGCCAAATTATCACATACATATTGTTTTTTAATTGCATATGAATTTAGGACTTCCAAAAGATGCGTTTTTTTGTAACTGAATTTAAAATAAATATTATTTTTTAACAAATATTCTGGATTCAGTTTTTGAACTTGATAAGCTGGTGTTTGTGAGCGGCTGTGGTAGCTTGCGTTATCCATGACAATAACACTGTTGTTTGGAATATTTTTTAAAAGATAATTTTGAAACCAGTTTTCAAAAAGTTCTGCACTTGTATCCTCATGATAATCCAAGCTACAATCCTTAATATCCTTTGCGGACAACAGCAAGCAGTTTGGGACAAATCCGTCTTTTGAACCAGCGTGTATTATGGTAATGCATTTTCCTTTATTTGTGGGTGCTTTTGTCTGACAGTTTTGACTGGAATCAACCCATCCTTTGGATACTGTGTCGTGTGTATCGAACCATGTTTAATTAAGGTAATGGATGGAACTGTTTTCTATTCTATATCTTTTAATTTCTTGAAGGTAATTAAATCTCCAAGTGCGTAATCTGTGCGATTCCATTACTACTTGTCTTTTGTCTATTTTGCGGTATTTAAATCCCATTTTACAAACAACTCTATGAGGGTGGCACGGCTAATATTTATATTGGTTTCGTCTTCGTCTAGCTTTTTTTCAGTTTATCCAAGGTAGAAATAACTCCGCTTTCATAAAGACAATATATTTTCCTTCTTATTAGGTCCTGATCACTATTGTCTATACGGTGAGATTAAAAATCACTACGTTTTTCTTTTTGTTCAATTCTTCACTAATAATAATATCCTTATCGATGATATTGGAGTTTTTGTAAGTAGACAGGTTTCTTTTAAAGCTTCTTGTTAATTAGACCTCTACTGTTTAAAGTTTTATACACATTTTTCACAACCTGTTTTGCATCTAATGACAAATGATTTCGACGCGACATAGTTATATTCTCGTAAAACAACTTTTTCGAAACGCACAGTAAAAACGGTTATTCAACAGTGCCACGAAAATATTAGCCAAAATATTTATATGCCTAATGGTTAATACTCAAGAAATACCTGGCCCACCCCTGCCCATATGAACAAATGGGTTTACCCAATAACAATAGGTAATAAAATCGTTAAAGGTTTATTGGGGTATGGTCTGTCAAAAGCCATAACGATATACTTTGAGACAGACTATACCTGCCAAGCGGTTAATTTTCTAATCTCGAATACACAGTCCCGTATACTTCATCAGTATAATGTCGCTTAAAAATCATGCCCATCGAAAATTTGGATCATGCTCGACATTTTCTATTCGACATTTTCGCGAGTGAGTAGGACCGCTCATATGTAACGGATGAGCATTGACAACTTTTTTCGCGACAGCGAACATGACTGTGTTTTTAAGGCATTAAACTGAACAATATTTTTGGCGCCCCAATCCAAGATAAGTTTGAGGTCTTGTGAAAGAGATATCTGCATTGACCTGCGCTTGTTTTTCAAATCAGAATTACATGGTGGCTTAAGAAATTGAATACTAGAGCAAAACTATGAATGGGATTGATTGTGGAAAGAGAAAAGATTGTTAATGTGTAGAAGAAACAACGTGGGTGCCAGCACTGAGCCCTGGGGCACCCCAGCATTAATTTGGTAGAAGCTGGAGGAATGACCATCTACACTAACTGATATTCGTCGATTAGAAAGGAAACTGGAGATCCAAGAGCAAAGCTTTGGTGGAAGACCGTAAGGAGGAAGTTTGGTAAGAAGCCAATCATGCCAGACCTCATCGAAAGCTTTGGATATGTCAAGAGCAACGATCTGGGATTCACCAAGAAACTCAAAGGACTTGTTCCAGTTGTGTGAGACAAAGAAAAGAAGATTAGCTGTAAATCTTCTGTGACGGAATTCCATACTGTCTATCATGTAATATTTTATGTTTTTCCAGATACTTTAAGATTTGGGAATTAATAAATTTTTCCATTACTTTGCAAACAACAGAAAGAAGAGATATAGGTCTATAATTAGAAGGGAGAGTTTTGCATCATTTCACTACTGAATTTAAAAATATTCATTATATAAAACTTACCAAAACTATGTTCTATTATTACAATAACCTTTAAACAAAACTAAATTCTTTTTATAATAAAAATAATATAATTAAATATAAAAGGAACATTGCAAAAAATTGATAAAAAATTGTAAAATTCATTCAGAGATATGATATCTTTGTCATATTTAAATAAAGTACTTTCAGCAGCGCACAATTTAAAGGTTTTCAATATTGGCTCTCTGTTTTGAAAAGTAATCCCTCAGAAAAAAAGTTTTCAACAAAAAACTAAAAAAAGCATTTATTTTTGAATAAAAAAATCAACTTTTTAAGTGGGTATTTTAATAGAAAATTTTATTTTCTATAAAAAAGCTCTCCATATATTTTTGGCAGAAATGCATAAAATTCAAAATAATTTGGAATTTTTAAAATGATGACAAATTTAGCCAATTATTAAAAACGCAAAAGTCTAATTCTTATAGCGTGTAGTATTTTCCTTATTACTCCTTTTATTTATATTCTCTAAATAGTCAAAAAATACAAACAAATTAAAATGTAAATATATTTGTAAAGGATGCTTTAATATTTTATAAATAACAAATTTATTGTTACACCGGAAGCAAAAGTTGTTTCGTACTTAAATTCTATACCTACTAGTTTTGCCACGCATATAATCTCCGCATCACTCGGTATATTATTAGTCTTATTTTACATATATACGGAAACACATGTGTTAAAGGATACCCGTTAGAGCAGAATTCTCTTAACCTTAATAGTTCTGTTTGCTTAATGTAACTGTAGTTTATTCTTATAATCATGAGAAATATGTCTGATTTATTTTGTTTTTTTTTGCAACCGTAAAAAAATTAAACTTTGAAGATTATTCCAGTTTTTTACGTTTTGGGGTTTGTCATGAAAAACTTGGTTTCCCAATTTCACGGGTCTGTCGATTTATTAGCGTTTTAGCTTAAGAGTCCATTTGCGCCGCGAAGATTGGATCCAATTTGGGGTTCGGGACATAATGTTTTTCTCAGAAACGGTATAAGTTATCGATAATTTTCAAAAACTATATGAAAGCCAACACTTAAGTCTAGGCTTCTGCTGTAATAGTTTTTTAAATTTCGATTTAGTTTTTAATATTTCCTTGAGTTAAAGTCACCCTAAAATCGGTTATGTTTAGATACTATTTTCTCTTAACTCGACTCATATTTCAAAAATCCGCCATTTAAGTGAAAAATAGTTACCGAAAAACGTTATCTCCTGTAGGCTTGCAATCGGAAACAACATCGCATCGATACACCGAATTTGGAAGAACCTAAATAAAATATAATATTTTTAATGCGGCTATACAAATATTGTGGTGGTGGGAGTTTGTTAGTCTCCGCCCACCGTCTCCGCGTCCTTTCGCCCGACCCCTAAGGTGTAGCGTAAATGCACTCTTAAAAACGTCATTTTACGTGCGGTTTGGGTTTGCGCCAATCTTGAAATTCGATATTCATTTAGTATAAAAAAAATAATTTTAACTCTTAAAGCCATTTTTTTAAGTGGCTTTACAGAGAAAGGCCCACGGATTTGTTTTTACAGAGTGCTGAATTTTCAAAGGGTTTTCAGGGTGTTAAGAAAACCACAAGAGATAGAGCAAATCTGATAGCAAGTTTTTAAGTTAGATTTTTCAAAACAATTGCAACGGTAAAAAAGATCGCGGCTACTTTGATTCGCCTCGACGATACAGGGAGTTTTTTAAATTGTAACGATTTCAGTACAGCTCTGTATCTCGGTTGTTAGTAAAGATTTTAAAAAAATGGTAAAAAGCATATATATGTAGAATTTTACGTGGAATCTAGTAACGTACCTAATTATTTTCTATCCGTTACAGTTTTAAAGATATAACCCAAAGTTCACTTTTTTTTAAATGGAACGCTCTGTTTATTAATTGACTATTTCCTCATAAAATTATCTTTATATTAATACAACACATTTCATTTTTTTTAAAATTGGTTATTTGTAAAAAATAACAAAGAACTTTTATGATTTAAAGTTTGCACACCTTGTATAAAATTTAGTATCTACTTATTTTGATTTAAATGAGATGGAGTTTAAGAACTTTGAAATATATAGTTACAGTTAGACGATTTTTTAAACTGATTTGTAAAAAATGATTTTTTACTTACACCCGTGAGAGCCCACATAAAACTGTAGTAAATTTTTTGTCACCGTAGCCCAAACATATTGGGAATTCTTTAATATCCAAGTTTAAAATTATGTCTGTGCATAATTTTGCAAACTATGACATTTGAGTGATTTTATCCTTAATATACAGGGTGTCCCAAAATATGTGGCAATCTCTCGAAATCTAATAATAAATTTAAAAATATTGTGACAAGTTCCCATAAACTTTTTTCCTTCTACCCTTTTCTACGAAGATACAGGTACATAACATCGTTTTTAAATAACTCTTAAAATACTGGGCGTAATTTAATATCTTTTTAAAATGAAGGTTACGGCAATATTATTGGTCCACGGTACCGGATACTTTGGCCAGCCAGGTCACCTGATCTTTCACCGAATGTCTTTTTTCTGTGCGGTCATTTAAAAAGTGTCATTTATAAAATTGTAAAATTTGAGAATCTAAACCAGCTACAAAACGCTATTTCGTTAGAATGTAATAAAATTTCGCAATATCAACTTAGCAACGTTAGAAATGAATTTTATGATCGGTTGGGATATTGCTTAGCTGTTAATGGGGGGTTGTTTGAACATTTGATTAATTAATGTTTTCATGCAATTCTCTATTATTTTTAAAAAAAGTTATTATATTATATTTCATTTAATTAATTAAGAGTTCAGTTTTCTCTTTTTTCGGATCTATTTTCGATCTTCTGAGTTAAACATTTACAGTTATTTATTGCAATAGCTTTGGACTCGAATTTACTGACAATGCGTTTAATGGTTGAAATGGACCAGATAGGCTTGAAGGGAAAATAAATTGAAAATATTTCAGATACTGCCATTGGTTTAATTAAGGTCTAGTATGATAGAATTATTTTTCTAATGATCGATAGTAATAATTGTTATATAGTTAAATTTAATTGGTAAATTAAATAAAACGTTTGATAAAAAAATCATGTTAACGTGTCTTTTACTTTAATTACATTTAAAGTAAAAGACACGTTAACATGGTTGTGAGATTGATGAAACGAAAAACAAAACATTCCTTGTGTTCGGCTGTACGTCAGCATTGACAATGCCTTATAACAAATTGTTTGCTGGTGGCTGGTGTCTGTTTTGCTATAACTGAACCGAAAATTTGGTAATTTTTCAATTATATTTAATTGAATAATTATTTCAAGATTGGCTTATTAAAATTTTTTGAATCTTCGCACAAGGGTTTGTCTGATTGGTCTCTTCAAAAAGTTATTTTCTTATCTTACAGGGAATAATAATTAACCCCCTTAAAATTTACATAGGATTTCCTATATTCCGCTCGCGACGCACCACCCTGTATATATTTTAATTTTGAGTAAAGAACTGCTGTTCCAACAAAAAATAATCATACACATATTTCTTCATTTCAATTGAATTTATCTTATTCTTAACTTATATACTCTCTCTGCACACAAATGCCTACGTTGTGGCAAGACATGAACTACTGCTTTTTTTCTTGTTATTACTATCTTAATCTAAAAACACAATACCTTTAGCTGTCAAAGTTCCAACTTGTTCATGCCTTAAGTATACTATGCAAATAAAGTACGTTTTTATTTTCCGTCTTAGGGAAATAAAGTAAATAAACTAGCAACTATTTAAGTTGTGCATGACTTATTCTTAAGACCAAAGGAAGATTTAATTTGTAGACTTTTGTATGGTCGAATTCATCCATAAAAAGCCAGAAGCGTCATATAAATAAATAAGCTTGTGGCTTTTTCATGAATAAATCCGACAATACAATAATGGTAGGTAGGTAGGTTTAAAGTGAGTGGAGTTTTTACGCTCTCCACTGCGACCGCTCGGTCTATTGTGGCTCACACCTTTTTATATTTCTCCCAATAGGATCAGACTTCTAATAAATCGGATATCAGATTGGGAGAGAGTTCTTACATCTCCTCTTACTCGTTTCGCTACCGGACACGAGCACAATGTGTTCTGATGTGTCCTGGTGTCCCTGTCTCCTGGAGAGTATGACGAGCAGACGATTAGACCTATCATGCCCTCCTTGTTACAGGAACCAGATGTTGATGATGATGATGAACCCTTTTTCCTATAAAGGCGGTTCTGTCCGCCTTCTGTTTGGATTCAGGGAACCCTTCCTAAGCACCTGTTTGTTCGGGATGGGTTAGCCCTTTCCCGTAAACCAGGCGCCGGTGACTTCAGGGGCACTTAACGAAACGGATTCACCTTTGTCTGGTTGTGACCTTGAGTGGCACCTCTCGAAGCGGATTTATCCGTTTCGGTCAGGGCACCTTTGTCACTTTTTTCCTATGAAAGCGGTTCTGTCCGCTTTCTGTTTGGAGCCAGGGAAGTAATATTCCACCACGGCAGAGCCCCGCATTACCGCAGTAAAGCTAGATACTCTGAGAGGTCGCCCTGTATCTCAGAGGCACCGTTGGGGATACCTGTTTAAGGCACAGGATGTCATTCACTCATCAGCACGGTATGCTAACACCTTGAGTTAAAGCCTTGTGTTCATCCTCGGATCCTGTTCCATACGGTGGCAACAAGAGTTGGCGATAACCAGCAACTCTAGCGCATGTTCCAAAAGATCCTACTGGGCCCAACCACAACAACGATGTGTGAACACAGCGGTTGAGACAATACAATAATATTTAAAATTTAAAATTTGGTCATAATTCAAATTTAGACTTACAAAAATGTATTAAAATTTCTGAAATATCTAAACATAAACTTAACTATTGTAATACACAAAATTAAACTATTGTGTGCAAAAAATGAGTTTATTTTGATTTTTAAATTTGATGATAGATATCTCAAAAACGAAACCTTGCCAAGAAGTGTTTTTAGATTCGTAATCAGCGTCCTAAAAAACCCCGTTAAACAAATTTGGTGAAAATCGGAGTGGAGGCAACTTTCTAGACTATTCTTTTCTTTAAGCCAATTATTGAACTTTTTATAAGCCAAATCGTATTTTGATTTTGATTTTTCAGCTATCAGACTCAACATTAAAGCTGCCTCAATCATCACTAGTGACGTCCAAACTGGAATCCGATATTTTTTGGCATGAGAAATGTTAAAAACTTTCTGACACTGAAAAAATAAAAAAAAATTGGCGCGGTGCTATCCTTTTTAATCCTCAAGTACGTCCAAGGGCCAAAAAAAGTTCAAAATGATTTAATATAACTCTCGCACCGGTCTGAAATTTTTAAACGATCGTATTAGAGTCATAAAAAAGCTGGAAATTTTTTTTTAGCGCGTTGCTTCCCTTGGAACCACCCTTTTTAACCTCAAGTACGTCCGAGGGCCGAGAAAAGTTTAAAATGAATTAATCCAACACTTGCACTGATCTGAAATTTTTGGACCATCATCTTAAAGTCATAAAAAAGCTGGAAAAAAAATTGGCGCGGTGCTATCTTTGGAACCACTCCTTTTAAACCCTTAAGTACGTCCGAGGGCCGAAGAACCTTCAAAATGAATTGATCCAACTCTTGCAAAGGTCTGAAATTTTTATACGATCGTCTTAAAGTCATAAAAAAGCTGGAAATTTTTTTTGGAGAGGTGCTACCCTTAAAACCACCCCTTTTTAACCCTTAAGTACGTCCGAGGGCCGAGAAAAGTTCAAAATGAATTGATCCAACTTTCGCACTGATCTGAAATTTTTGGAAAATCGTCTTAAAGTCATAAAAAAGCTGGAAAAAAACTTTGGCGCGGTGCTACCCTTGAAACTACCCCTTTTCAACCCTAAAATACTTCCGGGGGCCGAAAAAAATTCAAAATGAATTG
Organism: Listronotus oregonensis; assembly: GCA_019359885.1. Classification (NCBI taxonomy): domain Eukaryota; kingdom Metazoa; phylum Arthropoda; class Insecta; order Coleoptera; family Curculionidae; genus Listronotus; species Listronotus oregonensis. The sequence goes on along the minus strand of JAHBCN010010260.1, from coordinate 8,886 downwards.
ATCCAACTCTCGCACTGATCTGAAATTTTTGGAAAATCGTCTTAAAGTCATAAAAAAGCTGGAAAAAAAATTTGGCGCGGTGCTACCCTTGAAACTACCCGTTTTCAACCCTAAAATACTTCCGGGGGCCGAAAAAAATTCAAAATGAATTGATCCAACTCTCGCACTGATCTGAAATTTTTGGAAAATCGTTATAAAGTCATAAAAAAGCTGGAAAAAAAATTTGGCGCGGTGCTACCCTTGAAACTACCCGTTTTCAACCCTAAAATACTTCCGGGGGCCGAAAAAATTCAAAATGAATTGATCCAACTCTCGCACTGATCTGAAATTTTTGGAAAATCGTCTTAAAGTCATAAAAAAAGCTGGAAAAAAACTTTGGCGCGGTGCTACCCTTGAAACTACCCGTTTCAACCCTAAAATACTTCTGGGGGCCGAAAAAAATTCAAAATGAATTGATCCAACTCTCGCACTGATCTGAATTTTTTGGAAAATCGTCTTAAAGTCATAAAAAAGCTGGAAAAAAACTTTGGCGCGGTGCTACCCTTGAAACTACCCCTTTTCAACCCTGAAATACTTCCGGGGGCCGAAAAAAATTCAAAATGAATTGATCCAACTCTCGCACAGGTCTAAAATATTTGAACGATCGTCCTAGAGTCATAAAAAAGCTAGGAAAAAATTTTTGACGCGGTGCTACCCTTGGAACCACCCCTTTTTAACCCTCAAGTACGTCCGAGGGCCGAGAAAAGTTCAAAATGAATTGATCCAACTTTCGCACAGACCTAAAATTTTTGGAAAATCGTCTTAAAGTCATAAAAAAGCTGGAAAAAAAATTTGGCGCGGTGCTACCCTTGAAACTACCCGTTTTCAACCCTAAAATACTTCGGGGGCCGAAAAAAATTCAAAATGAATTAATCCAACTTTCGCACTGATCTGAAATTTTTGGAAAATCGTCTTAAAGTCATAAAAAAGCTGGAAAAAAAATTTGGCGCGGTGCTACCCTTGAAACTACCTGTTTTCAACCCTAAAATACTTCCGGGGGCCGAAAAAAATTCAAAATGAATTGATCCAACTCTGGCACAGGTCTGAAATTTTTGAACGATCGTCCTAGAGTCATAAAAAAGCTGAAAAAAAGATTTTGGCGAGGAGCTACCCTTGGAACCATCCCTTTTCGCTTAGCAACCGAACTAAATACAGAATTCTAAAAACTAATTTATCATTTTTTTAATTTTCTTGTTGTAAAAACAGTTCATTTAAAATTAAAAAAAAAATCTTGTATGGAACACGTTAGGAAAAGTTCATTTTGTGTAGCTCGCGCTACTTTGCGGGCTTACTCCCGTCTAGCAACACCCTCGCTGGCGAGCTTCTTAACAATGTTGACACATGAAACATGCTTTTTTATTCAGGACTCGGCGCGTAATTTGAAAAGTAGGCTTTTTCTAAATAACGCATTTAAGGTAAAAAGCAAATCATGGGTCTTTTCTAATAGGTCTCCGCATTTTTACGTCTGATATATAATTGGGAAAAAAGCCTCTTTGCTAACCAGAACTAACCATGACCCACTAGAACTTAGGGCTTTTAAATTTGTCTAAATTATCCCTACATAGAAGTTATTAACAAAATTTTTATAATTTTTGATATGGTAGAAGTTATAAATTTGTGAAAAGTGTAATTATATATTCCCCGGGTTTTTCTAATACGTTGTTAAAATTGTGTTTTACAACTTCTACAAACAATTTTGACAAATTTAAAAGCCATAAGTTCTAGTCGGTCATGGTGAGTTCTGGTAAGCAAAGTGGCCTTTTATTTTCCCCAATTATATTTCAGACGTAAAAATGTGGGGACGTATTAAAAAAGGCCCCAAATTATTAGATTAAAATGTATTTTTTTAGCCGAGTCCCTGCATAATAAAACATGTTTTATGTGTCAACACTGTTAAGAAGCTCGCCAGCGGGGGTGTCGCTAGACGCGAGTTGCGGGCTTTCGCTACGTTCGGCCTGCAGAAATTGCGCTCGTTACACAAAACCAAATTTTTCCGAACTGGTTGCATCAACGAACTCAAGGACTAGAATTAACGCAACGCCAGTTTGTAGGCAGGGTGTTTGGTATAATGATCTGTTGGTTTTTGTTTTGGAAAAGCGTAAACAAATTGCCAGATCCCAAAAATCAAAATCAGGAAATTATCTTGAAAATGTAATAAAATTATTTTAAAATATTGGTTTTTGTGTTAATATAGGCAACATCGATTTAAATATAAACATTTATTGGAACTGTCATTCCAAGATCCGATTGAACCGGCAACATGGTTTATTTGGACAGCTGCTGTATTCGTTTAATAAAAAATATATTAAACCAGGTGTTGTACGGCACTTTAATGTCATTTTATCTCTTTCTAGTAGGTTGTATTATTCAATAACACGTTTTGTAAACTGACTTGATCAACAGCAATCGAATTGAGCATCTAAAGTGAATGACATTTCTTTTCTGTCGCTTCAGATAATAAACAAAAATGGGTTTGTGGCTTTAAAAATATTTTTTAAAAGTAAACAATCATCGATTTATAAAAATGGGTTTTATGGTGCAATGCCATAAATATTGAAAAAGTTATTATTTCCGCAGTGATGTTATTAAGTGTGTTTTAATCTAGAGTTTATTAATCTAAGGGGGTTATGACATCGACGAGAGCGGGGACAGCAAAAGTCCAAGACGTGAGGGTGTGCAAAGTCCCGCTTGTGTTGGCGGCCCTGTCGGGTAACACTAAAAGTTACTAGTATTATCAGCTGTAGACAGAGTCGTGCCACAAGTCGAAGTTTTTATTAGGTGTTAATTTTGCAGTTGCAAATATTTGTGTGATTGTGTGCAAAGTTGATATATTATTGGTTTTGGTTTTGACTATAATACTAAGTATACCAAAAAATATTATTAAATAATACCATTAGTATTGCGTTCTTTTCTTTCATATCTATTTCAAAATGTAAAAATGTCAGTTGTATTTTATCTAATTGTTGCCATTGTAAATGTATTGTAGTGTTGTAGTTGTGAAACAAATAAAGTTTAGTTTTGTAGCAATAAACCTGTATTAACATTTTTTACATAAATTAATTCAATTTATTGCCCAACTAAAAAATCTTGCTATTATTCTGGAATATCAAGACGCTGTATGCTCCATAAGTAAATAAATAACTAGTTTTTAAAAGTGACATAATTAGTTTTTAAAATAAAATAAATTAAGGATTAATAGACAAGTTTTTATATTTATGAAGTAATACAAAAACACCGTCATACATTCCTAAAAAGAAAAGTTATTATTCTATGGCTTCCAGTACCTGATCCGGAGTTGGATATTTTATAATCTTACAAAGATCTTCAAGATACCTTGTAAAAGCCCATTTCTGATCCTGCACTTAAAAAAAGCTTCTTTCCGTTGCCCACCGTCGGGCTGTAGGGAATCTGTCTTTCTTTTATAGGTATTTTCACGGTTTCTGCTCAGAAGAGTTGGCCAGTATAATTCCTTTTCTGGCAGTTCCCAACAGAGCAACACCTAGTGCAACTTTTATGCATCTTTTCACAGTTCAGCTAGAGAGGCCCCGAACTTCCCGCTTTCTTCGTTCCTTCATCCCTAGAGTGTCAAGACCATGCAACCTGCTACCGGCAGAAGGTTTCCCTTTTCCTCCAAAATGTATGTCTTTTGTGAATAAACTCCCGCTTACCACACTTTAGACACCCACGGTACGTTGATACTTCGGCCTCAGCCTTTGTGGACTCTCCCAAAATAAAACAATAATTAAAAACCACAAACTTCTTTACTTGCTCATACAATTTTATAAACGTCCTAATATACATGGGTATTATTAAAGAAAAGAAAGGTTTTAATATTTTAATATCGTGTGTTTAAAAATAGTGTAAGTACTCATAATTATTATCTACAACATTTTAATTTTTTTCTCATTTTTAAAATATTTAATGTAGTAGGTACCATTAAAAAGGTACGCCATCGTCGCGTTGTTGCTTTAATTTTTAATTACTAACGTACCGTGGTGTCTTCGTGTGGTGGGGGGGGGGGGTTTTTGGGTTAAATTTTTGGGGGGGGAAAAAAAACTTCGGGGGGGCAGCAGGTTCCAAGTTTTTGGAAAAAAAAAAAGGGGAAGGGGGGCCTTTAAAAAAAAGGGAAAAAGGCCCTTTGTTTTGGGAGCTGCCAGAAAAGGGGTTATACTGGCCAATCCCCAGCAGAAGCCGTGGGAAAAACCCCCTAATTGAGGGGGAAGAGGAAGCCTTTCTGTGAGCCTTGGATCATTAATAAGACGAACGGCTCTTCTTAAATGGAGTCCAGAAGCTAAGTGTTGTAGGGGCGCCATTCCCTAGACATGAATCAATATTCTAAACAGGTCTGATTTGGGATACATACAGAGTGTACAAATTGGAAGAAGAGAGTTAAGCAGCTCTAGTCATTTTGTTGACATTCTCAAAAATATAGAAATAGAACCAGACGACACTTTTGTGAGTTTTGATGTGGAAAGTCTGTATACAAACGTACCAGTGAAAGAATCGTTAAACATTATCCGAGCCAAGCTAAAGAAGATCATAACTGGGGTAGGGGCCACCACCTGCTGCTGGATGGAGTGATGGACTTGTTGGAGCTTTGCCTCCGTAGTTCTTACTTCCTGATAAAAGATGAATACTAGGCGCAGGATGATGGACTTCCCATGGGTTTATCGCTTTTTCCAGTAGTAGAAAATATTTACATGGAATAGTTTGAGGAACACGCACTTAGAAGTGCAGCAATCAAACCAAAAGATATGTTGACGATACTTTTATTGTATGGACAGATAATGACAAAGAAATTGTAGGTTTCTTAAAACATCTAAATTGCCTTTGACCTTGTATTAAATTCACAATGGAGAAGAAGCAAAATTCGGCCCTACCTTTTCTCGACGTTCTAATCAAACGAAATAATGAACATATACCAACCTCAGTATACAGAAAACCTACCCACACTGGACAATATTTACGCCAGAATCCTAATCACTTTAAGGAAATGAAACAGAGGTTCATACGTCATACTTTATATAAACATGCAGTGACCTTATGTAACAGTAAGAAAGAGAAAATAAGTAATGTAACTAGGGATCTTAAGCAGAAAGGATACAGTAGGAGACTGGCAAAGGAAACAATCGAAAAGTATCAAAATAAGACAAAAAACTCTAGCTTAAACGAGACTCCACATGACCAAATATTTATGACAATTCCATATATTAAAGAACTTCGGAAAAGATCAGCAAGCTAAGAAGCATTCTTACTAAGACGAGACCAGACAACAATGTTTCAAATAATGACTATTTCTACCAAATTCCCTGCAAATGTGGTCAGGTATACATCGGGGAAACGAAAAGATCACCCGAAATTAGAGTCAAAGAGCACAAAAAACATACGGAACGAGGTGAAATGTCGACATCAGGGATTGCCGAACACGCTTGGTCAAAACAACACCGCATACAATGGTCGGAAGCAAAAACTATTCATAAAGAAACCCACTGGAAGAAAAGAAACTTTAAAGAAGCTGTAATAATTGTAAACAACCAAAATGTTTTTAGCAAGCCTAGCATCGATATTCCAAATGTCTGGCAGCCGTTGCTGAACCGTGAAAAGTCGGACAAGCTTCGGTGAACAAGGGATAGTATATAAGTAGTAGCTTTTAAGAATAGTTTTAGTCATCACTTGAAAAAGGTAGTGTTATTGAAAACATAACACTGTCTAACACAAAAAACAGTGTAATGGGTTCATTATTCTGGACTTCCATTGCCTTTATCTGTTAATTAGTACGCAATACTTTGGTTACGATGTATCCCCAACCCTTTTATAGTAAAAATTAAAAACTACTCTTAAAACTGCAATATAAATCGTATTCCTTGTTCCTAAAGATACCCGAAGTTTAAACGATTTCTGCCGATTTAACAACGGCTACCAGATATCTGTAATGTCAATGTTAGGCTTGCTAAATACATTCTGTGGGTTTTTTAAATTTCACTTTTTAAGTTTCCTTTTTTTTTTCCCGAAAAAACCCATAAAAAAATTTTTTGTTTCGGGCAACTGTATGTGGTGTTGGTTTTTTTCACAGCTTCCTTTTTCCAAATTAGTGAACGCTGCCCCAATTTTTCCCCCCGTTCTATTTTTAATATCACAACCCTGGTTTCGAGTGTTCTTCTTGTTTCTCCAATATACAGAATAATTCATGAGATTTTTGGATCTATGTTTTATGAAAGCGTGAGAATAAAAACATTTTAATTGCGGGTAAAAAAAAACCCCACCCTTTCTTAAGTCTCAAAAAAGGGGGTTTGGGTTTTATGAACCGGGTCGGCACCTTAAACCCCTTTGGCATGAAAAAAGACAGCTTGGTAAATTTTTTGCATTTTATTTTCTTTTTTTAGAAAATTAAAATTCCCCAAAATTTATCAGTAAATCACTGTTAACTTGTAATGGTACTGTAAAGAAGTATTTTTAATACCTTTGGCGTTCAAATAAAATGTAATATTCTTAAAAAAATAAAGACAAATTTTAAATAACCTTTTAAAAATAAAACCTAATTCTTAAAAATAAAATAGAACGAGATATTCTTTAAAAAAATTAAGACAAATACTAAATAAATCCTTTAAAATAAAATGTAATTCTTAAAAATAAAATAAAACAAGAAAAGCCTCCCCATGGGCCGGTAACATTTTTTATAATTATTATTGATCTCGACTTTTCAAACCTGTTAAAAGTATTTAAAATTGTTTGAGAAGTGTTTACTAATTGATCAGGAAAGACAAAAGCATAAAAGGCCCAATAACTTCTTCGGCTATTTGAGCTGCCCAGTACCATTTAATATTGCTAACCTTTTAAGAAAACACTTTTTTTTTAATACTTTTTGCCCAACACATCAATTTTTTAAGTTTAAATTGCAGAGAAGGCAAAATGCTGGGCAAAAAGGGTTTTTTTTTTGTTGTTTGTGTTTTAAAATTTATTACTTATTAAATTTAATTTTTTGCAGAAAAAATTACCCAAGGGGATATTAAAAAAATCCCCTTTTTTTTAATTTTTCGGGAAAAATGAGGGACTAACGTACCGTGGTTGTTAGTGTGGGGGGAGTTTGTTCAGGTCTTAAAATTTGGAGACTGGGAGGAGAAAGGAAAACTTTTGGGGTAGCGGTCCAATCTGGACACTTGGGTATGAAAAAACATAAATAGTTGAACTGTAAGAGATGCATAAAAGTTGAACTACATTTGCGGGGGAATAAGAGGAGAATTATACTGGCTAAAAACCTATAAAAACGACAGATCCCCCTATCGGTGGGCCAGGGAAAAAATTTTTTTTAAAGGGGGTCAGAATAAGACGAATATCTTTTTAAATGGAAAAAAGTAAATTCGGAGACGCATTCTCCAGACATGGAAACAATATTCTAAAAAGGGGGTGATTTGGGAAAAAAGAGATAAGATTGGGGGGGAATTCTTTCCTCGTTGAAATCCAAGCCTTTTTTGGGGGGAGACAAAGGAAAATTAAACTTTTTTTAAAATTAAGGATTTAAAAACTGACAAATTTGCGTTTTTCAAATTGGGGCTTTTAAAAGAGCATTGCGACTTTTCCCAAAAAAGTATTTAGGTTAAAAAAGGGGAATCAACATTATTTAAGGTTAAAAAAAAGTTACTTTAAAAAATCTAAAATTCCCATTTGGAAATCAAAAATTAAAATGGTTTAAAAAAAAGGCTTTAAAAAATTTCGATGTTTAACCGAAATACGGTCGGGGTTTATCATTTAAAATTTGGGGAAAACGAAAATTTTTAAAAAAATTTTTTTTTATTTGTTTTTGAAAAAAAAAAATTTAATACTTTTTGTTTTTATTTTGCAAAAATTTTTTTTTGGTCTTAAATTTAAGTTTTTAAAAAAAAATTGTTTTTTTTTTTTTTGCATTTTTACTGCCCCTTAAAACCTTTCCCAAAAAAATTTTTTTTTGGGGGGCGGGGGAAAAAAAGAAATCCCCTTAAAAAATTTTGGGGGGTTACAAGGAAAAGCGTAGAGATAGATTTATCAAATAATGAGGCATATACACTGTGCCGAAACAAAAACTAAACCAAAAAATAAGATGGCAAAATTGACATTGATGAATAAAAAAAAACAATTTTTGTCATTTTGTACCATCCGAAATCATATACAAAAAAAATATTATATCATGGCCATCTGGGGGCAAAAATTATCCCCGGGGAAAAAACCATCCGCTTGGGGATAATGTTAGGGTCTCAAAAAAAAGGGTATTTAATAAATTTTTTAAAATCTCCCCGATATTGGGTGAAAAAATCATTTGGTGGAATAATCCCAACAAAAACCCGGCGATGCTCGGACAAAACCATAGGGCAGTTCTGTGACACAGTTCAAAATGTGACGTAGGACTATGTATTAGTGGGTTTTTTAATTTTTATACTAAATGAAAAAAAAAAAACTTGTTTTTAAATTAATTATTTAAAAAAAGTTTGATTATCTTTTTAAAATTATTTTTATATTAGTAATTTTTTGAACCCCAAAAGACTAGCGTTCATATTGGAACGGGGCCCCCTTTAAATAATAAGATACATTGACAAAACCCCAAAAAGTATTTTTATTGCTAATATTATTAAAATATAATTTACCCCCTTTAAATTCCGAATATAAAAAACCGTCCTTAATGGGTTAAGTTAAATAAATATGTCCTACCTAAATAACCATACGTTATGGACCTATTTTAATTTAATTGGGTATTAAAAAAACACACAACTTCTTTAAATAAACTATAAAATTGCCCATTCATCCAACAAACATACAAACGGCTGTCGATTTTTCTTTAAGTGTTATAGTTTTTTGAATTAGTAACCCATTTTAAAA
>JAHBCN010010259.1:0-32359 GCA_019359885.1 Listronotus oregonensis | reverse complement strand
TATACATTGATGATATTTGAATAAACCATTTTTAAGATATTTAAGGTTTTATTAATAAAAAAAAAAAGTTTCATATTAGTATCAAGAAAGCCATGGAAACAATGAAATTGTTGTGTTGCTGAATTTGGTGAGGGTTTTCTCTGGACCCATAATGTTTATTTTTGTCATTAAAAATTCCTGCTAAAGTGAAGAAAGACTTATCGGTGAATAGACTCTTATTAAAATACTTTGTATCCTGCTGCATAAACCTAGCTATTTCCAATGCATACTTAGGTCGGTCCTGCATATTTTGTTCAGAAAGGTTCTGAACGGACATAAATTTATAAGGATAAAATTTGTAAAATGTTAAGGTTAAATAAATTTCATAATTTGTTTTATTAAGTTCAGATGACGTATCCGAGATTAATATTTCAGGATTTTCTAAAATTATTGAAAGTAGTTAGTGCAATAATTATCCTGAAAAAACGAGGATATCCAAAACCTTGTTTTCATATCGTGTTGCAGTCCTTTTCTTCATTTTAAAGCTTTTTCGTTCAATAAGATTTTTTACATGTATTTAATAGTAACTGTAGATGGTACTCGTTATTCAGGATATAATAAGTAATATTCCCTTTGCACTCCCGTCACATTATTATTGTTACCATAAAAAAGACGCATAATAGAGATTTTTTGTTCTTTTAAATAGCCCATCGACAAAAAAGCAATACAAACTACTTTTAATAGTTAAAACGGATAAATTTTAACTTTTAACAATATCAATACGTCAAATTTATCAAAACAATTTTATTGTTTTCATAGCTTTCTTGATACTAATATGATTTTTTATGATTTCAATTTATTTATATTTTAGGATTAAATATCTCAAAAATGGTTTATCCAAATGTCATCAATGTATATATATTTGAAATCAGGAAAAAAATATCTTTCGGTGTAGCGCATAATATACAGGGTGTTCCATTTAAAAAAGTTGAAGTTGCCTATATTTTTCCATTTTTTATGGCGATATTTTTTATTGATAATCTTAAAAGATAACATGGAAAAAATCCTACAATTTTTATATAAAACATTTTTTTCTGTCTTCAAAAATAAAGGCTCCAGAAGCCACGTAAATATAATCAAAGACCCTGTACAGTAACGGCCATTAAATTTTGGGCAATTCTTTTTCCCTTTCGTAAAATAGGCTTATGCCATCTTTTACTGATTATAAATGCCTGTTGAAAAACCTAATAAAGAAAAAGGTGTTCGTTGTACGTTTTTTTAAAATGCCCAACTTAACTCTGAATCAAAACGAGGGCAATCTTTGGGAATTTTTTGGCTATCTTTGGGTAATCCATAAAAATCTTTTGAAATCAGGGAAGTCTTTGGCTATCTTTGGGTAATCTCTGGAAATCTTATGAAATCTTAAGGATATCTTGGGAAGTCTGGGGAAATCTCTTAAAATCTTTAGGATGTCTTTGGAATCCCTGATATTTCAAGGAAGTCTTTAACCATTTTGTGGAAATCTTTAGCTATCTTATCGCATATTTCCTCCTTTCTTGCTGCATTTGCGATTTGAATTCACAAGGGTACACTCGCTGTTGGTCGCTGTGTTAGTATTAAAATTAAATATTTAAGATTTAGTACATATTCTAAGTAAGTTAATTAAAATTAAGCATGAATTAGCATTAAACATTTATTAATTTAATCTTAAATTTATTTTTGGTTACACATATATGTTATATAAAGCATTTTTTATTATTGTTTCTGTATACTGTGACAGTAAATTAAAGAAATGGCCTTTTTTCTAAAAATATCTTTTTCTGTGTTAGATTTTTTTAAAAGTATTGTTCACTTTTTTAATTTTTTCGTATATACAACATCTATCTTATAATTATTTAAACAAACAAAACTTATTCTGTGTTCTTTAAAATACCTTAAATATATCCTTTGAATAAAAGTGGTTTATTTCAAACAATATATTTTTAAATATGTTCTATATTATAGGCGGATTCATGTTAAAAAAAGCTCTTGACAAGTATGCCCGCTAGAAAAGATTTTATACAATGGGGCCGCTTCGGCCCTGGTCCCGAGGTATAGCTACTGAATATGATCAGCTCTATAAACTAGCAAAACGCCTAAAACAGAAAAAAGAAGATTATTCTTCTTCTAACCACAAAAATCGACAGACCAGAAGCTTTCATATTGTATAAAAAAACTTTTTTTGCGAGTTTTATTTTAATATCAAATTTTGTACATCCAATTTACCCGTACCAATTTTAGACTTTTACTGTAACATATTTATCAAAAATAGTGAAATGTTTCTGTTCGGATAATTATTAAAATTTTAACTGCCTAACTTCATAAACATATTTTTGTTAAACTTTAATGTTTATATGCAACGGTGCTAAAATTACGTAACCTGCCTCTACCAAAAAACTATTTTATCTTAGACAAAATAAACTGCTGCTCACATCAACTGCAATAGGACATTTTTTGGAAATTTGAAATCACTTCATTCACATTACTCTTAAAAATAAAAAACCAATTTCGGTTTTTATCGTTTTGTAAATAAACTTTTTGGGAAAAAGATGTTATTTCAGTTTAAAAAAAATCTTGTTTTTATTCTTCCGGTTACAAAGCTTTGTCAAGCCACGACCTACAAAAAATATTTTTTATTTTTATTCATATGGTGTTATTAAGTAGACCATTTGAAAAAAATATGTTTTTCAGATTTTTGATGTCTGCTGCGTATTTCAAGCTATTAAATTTTTTTTAATATCCCTTTTGTATTTGGCGGTTTATCGTAGCAGTTAATTTTTTAGACGATTTGAAATGTTTATAAGTATCCTTTTAATAGTGAGTTAAACTTTATTTGGGTAAATAATTACTTCCTAAAATTGCCGTGAGCTCTACATATTCTGTATAGCGATTTTATTTCTCTATATAACTTTTAAAAACTCAGAGGTTGAAGAACAGGATGTCGCGGAAGAGCTTAACATCCCAAGGAGTACTACTCATTCTGTCAAATAAAAATGGCAGGATACTCTTTTGAGACAAGAGCTGGAAGTGATCGCCCCAAACTATCGAATCAAGAACAAGACAATAATTTAGTTAATGTTTTAAGAAACCAACCATTTAAATCTGTAGTTACAGCAAAAACAGAGAGCAATTTCCCAGCATCAGTTAAAAAGGCACGGCGAAAAATAACGCCAATATCCGAATTGCGCTGCCACCCGGCAGCCTTATAACCGTTTTAAACAAATGCAAATAAAGAACAACGCACTGGATTTGCTCTACAATTTTACTTGGAACCTCCGATTTTTTGGGAAAATATAATATTCACCGATGAAAAAATGTTTCAGTCGTGCTACAATTAGGGTTGCCGCGAGACACGAGATACGAGACGTATCGTCTCGTCTCGTCTCGAAGCCATTTTGTCTCGTCTCGAGAGCATTTTGTCTCGAATTTCGAGACGAGACGAGACGAGATAAAATCCTTCGAGACAAGCTCGAGACGAGACGAGGCATCTCGAAAAATTTTAATGACTCAAAATTTAAGTGAACTAACTGTAATAAATCTCCAACAATATATTTCTAGTTCTTAGGAATAATACAGGTTGTTTAAGATTTAGTGTTACAAACTTTCACAGCAGTTGGATCTTGCAAAAATAAGTTTCTATAAACATAGGTCAAGAAATACATCGTTTCCGAAATACAGGGTGTTAAAAAAAGCTAAAATTAATTGATTTAAAAAGTATATCACCCTGTGGGTTTATTATTTTTTTATTATTTTGAATATTTCACTCATGTACCTACATATTTTCCTATAAGAGAAGTGGTATTATGGAAAAATTACAGCGGATTACGTCGTCTAGGCAACGTGGTTTTTCCACTTACTGTCAAATTGACAATGCGAAATTTTTAAATAATAATGACGGTTTGTAAAATTAATATTTAATTTTAAGTTAATAAACTTTATCTACGTTTTTGATTCGTAATATATTCTCCCTAAATACCGCTCGTGCTTTAAAATTAACCAGATATTTTTTTACTCATGCGTGTTTTCTTTAAAAATTTTACTCGTGATATTACCCCTGATAAAACAACTTAAAATACAACTATTTTGTCTCCTGTTTTTTTTTTTAATTTTGCTTTGGTTTCAAGAAAAAAATTAAAACCGATTCTTTTTTTATACCCTTTTGAAAAGTAGGAGTTTTACTTTGTCTCTCGAAAAAAATTCAAATAACGAAAAAGTTGTATTTTAAGTTGTTTATCAAAATAATTGTTTTAAAAAATATGTACAGTTAAAGCTTCTTTTTATCTTTAGGACCCTGCGTATTTCCAATTTCGAAACGATGCATATCCGAACTTATGTTTATAGAGACTTTTTTTTGCAAGATCTAACTGCTGTTAAAGATTTTATCACTATTGCTCAAACACCCTGTATAATTATAAAAAAAATTTCTAGAAAACATTTTACCTGTGTTTTGTAATAAAGTTTATGATTTATGACTTGATTATGTTCCATAATCTTTAAGACTTTTTTTTCTACTTTGTGGACATTTTTTGTCACTTATATGTTCTATATTTTTATTTTAAATAAAAAAACAAATTATTAGGTTCATTATTTTATTTTTAGTTGCATATTATGGGTGCCCAAAAAAGTCTGAAATCACCAATTTTTTGAGAAAACTACACAATTTTATGAAAAGCTTAATCACGTCAACTTTTCTTTACAAGAAGTGTTATAAAAAAATATAAGCATTTATACAGGGTGTTCTATTTAAAAATATTAATTCACCTTCTTACTTCTTACAAGCTTCAAATACAAGAATGAACTAAGGAAAAATGTCAAAACATTTTAAAAAGGCAACCGCTCTATAGGTCTTTAAATAGTAAAAAACATGCAAAAACTATTGCCGCATCCCGAATAAAACGGTGTGTACAATAGTACAAAGTATACAGGCGGCGCGGCGGCACTTTTTGATGCCTATGCAGAGGGTTGTTTTTGAATTTTTTTTCTGTTAGTTGAGGATTTGCCGCTATTATGTTTTAAAAAAAAATATTTTAAACTAAAAACAATGCATCCTTCTTAAAATACATACCAGTTTGCAGCAGATTTTACAATTAGTTTGTAGGTATATAGTGTACAGGGTGAGTCAACGATGGCGAGGAGTAAGTAATTTAATGCCTTGAATATTAGATGTGTAGATAATGTGCTTATGTAAGTATTAGGTATATGGTTAAATAATATGTTAAATTTTAACGATATTTTGAATTAGACAGGGCACATCCATAATGTATTAGGGTGCTACAAAAGTATTTTTTTAAAATTTATTTATTTAATTCTAGAAATTTCTATACCTACTTCATATTCTATACCCAGAAAGTTACGTAGGTATGGGAATATTGTCATTTAGGATAGTTTGGGTTATTATGGAAAAAGTTAAAAATTGGTAAAAAAAATTGAGAATGAACATTTCTAGAATTAAACATTGGAATTAATAATGTAATGATAAAACATGTGTGTTCCATTTAACAAAATATTTCTTTTATCACCACCTTGTGCAATGTGCAGACATAAAAATTAGTTTTAAAAAAGTGTAACATGTACCTAAAAATAAAAATTGACGGGTCCAAGCATTTTTATTATACTTCCGATCTAATTTTTTTTGAAATTATCCTATACATTACTAATGCATGTATATTGAAATTAATTTAATTAAAATAAACCAAAGCAACTCGAGACAAACGAGACAAAACGAGACGAGACGAGATAACGTTTGTCTCGTCTCGTCTCGACCCTTGTCTCGTCTCGTCTCGAAATATATTATCTCGAAATTTCGAGACGAGACGAGACAAGGCTTTATCTCGTCTCGTCTCGTCTCGCGGCAACTCTAGCTACAATGGGATACTTAAGGTATACAGGCCTCAAGGAACACGATTTGATGAAAAATATAAACAAAAGGACAGAAGTAGTGGGCGATTTTCGGTAAATGTTTCGGGGTGGCTAAGTGCACACAAGGACTTGGTGTATGTTATTTTATCGAAGGAAGGTTCAATGCGGAGGTATATATAGATCTACTACAGAATATCACGCTTTCTTCTGTACTGGATCGATTTCCGGACAGAAATTTTATCTTTCAGCAAGATAAGTATCCCGTTCATACGGCCCGGCAAGTCAATGAATGGATGGAAGAGCAGCGTATCAGGGTTTTACTGTGGCCCGCACGTAGTCCGGATTTAAATGTTATGGAAAATGTTTGGGGCTTATAAGTTAAAAAAATAAATAGGGAAAATGAGTTTAGGCCGCAAAATTTAAACGAACTTAGAGATAAAATTTTAGAGGCGTTCAATGAGTTACGAGAAAATCCGGAGTACGCCTGGGCTTTGGTCCATTTGATGCCTGGAAGACTAAACTTTGTCTTAGAAAAAAACGGGACCGCAATAAAATATTAATTTTGTTTGGAAGAATATTTAAGTTTGTTTGAATTTACTAAACTGTTAATTAATTTAATAATTTGTTAGTTTTTATAAAATATAATATTTTCTTTTACCTTTTGCTTTATTTATAGTAATTAAAAGTAAAACAAGGTAAAAAAGAGCGATTTACAAAAAATGGCAGAAAAGTCAAAATTGGACAAATTTTAAGCCGTTTTGATTAAGTGGTTTTTGCAATACAGAGTGACCGAAGAAAAGCAAAATATCCAATTTTGGTGCTTAAAATGATTTCTAAATAATAACGTTTGGACTCTTCAACTTTTATTTCAAGGGAAAAATATTTTACGCTAATCCTCAACTGCAATACTTGACAAGGGTGCATTCCACCCCTTAAATCAAACAGGTAAAGGTGGACCAAGTAGTACCACGATTTAGAGGTATTTTATTTTTCCCTACGGACATAGGTACTTACTTTAGTTCATTTGGTACAACAATTTTTAATATTTAGGGTGGTTCTACTGAATTAAAATTTTAAGAGTTAATAAATAACTATTATTTACAAAAGTAAAAGTTAAAGTAAATAATTATAATAAAGAACTTTCACTCGTTTTAGTTTAGCCACCCTATAAATAATTTCTAATTAGTTAAAAAATGCAAATATTTTTTTCTAGGCACACTATATATTTCACCAATGTACAAAAATGAAAATTTATGATATTTTTTATCTAGCAACGAAAAGGGGCGAAATATTAGAGACCAATAACACAGTATACATACAGTAATATCTACAAAACCTGAGAGAAATTCACCAAACAGAAAACAAAGGAATAATTTATGTTAAGTGTTATTCTGATTTATATCACCTTTCATGGCGTTATTATGAGATAACTTATGGTTAACCTTAAAAATTTTCGGACAAAAGCATTCTTCATAGAATTCTATAATCAAAATACCTGATGTTCAACCATACAGTATTTCACTCTTTGTTAATTTTTAAAAAATATTAATTATTATCTATAAACGCGTGTCAATACACCATAAAATATGTTTATATTTGCAGGTGTTTATAATAAAAATAATTAGAAATACCAAAAGGAGAGATAACCAATTGTAGAAATTTTATTTCCGCAATTTTGTAAGAAGATAACATAAAGTCAAGTATGCTCACAGCAACTACCAATAACTAAAATAATATAAACAAATCTTTAAAGCTACATATTTTGCTTAATTAAAGATAACGTTAAGATCTTTCTGTATGAAAAATAAATAAAAATAATTAAAAGTACTTATATTTTGTATTTTTATAAATATATATAATATTATTAAAAGATAAATTTACATCTTACAAAGTAGTCGCAAAATTTCTCAAGCTTGTGTAAATTTACCAATATATGCCGGAGTTTTTTAGGTGGCGCTTCTTGGAGTAAACTGTTCAGATTTATTTACAAAGTAAGGTTCTAGCATTTAGTAAAAACACACATAAAGTAAAATACAATTAAACAGGAGAAATAACCAATTGTAGAAATTTTATTTCCGCAATTTTGTGAGTAGATAATATAAAGTCAGGTATGCTTACAGCAACTACCAATAACCAAAATAATATTAACAAATCTTTAAAGCTGCATATTTTGCTTAATTAAGGATAACGTTAAGATCTTTCTGTATGACAAATAAAAATAATTAAAAGTACTTATATTTTGTATTTTTATCATATGAAATGAGATTTATGGCTTATAAAAAGCGTTTCTATTTTTACAATATATTAAGTACTAGATGAAAAGCCTGTCTCAGCCAGGCGAGAGACATATTAAGTAGCCTTTGTCTCCGTAAGACGCCTTCCGTACGTAACGGTAAAAAAACACTTTTTTGCTCCTATTTTTGTCCCGGGGGCGAAATTCAAAAAACGGGCTTCGTTAGGTTCTACACACTGCTAAAGACTACCACACCAATCGGATCATTAAGTATTTTGTGTTTCCCAGCCATCAATTGCCTAATTCTAAGTTAACCAAACCAAAATTCCGAATTTTAAGTCAAAGAAGAAGGATTTACCAAAGCAAAATGCTTTAATTTGCAGAGTGTTAATTTGTTTATGCTAGGAAAGAGATGCGCATCGAACAAAGACTTCTGTTCAGCAGGATTAAAAAAATGTCAAAATTTTCCAGCTTTACGCAACTAATGCTTATTATTTGCAGGGACGTGACATCACGAGCGACGCCATGACATAGGTGAGCGTTTTGGCGGGAATTTAAAACTTAAAATTAAACTCGTATTGTTTTCCTACCATACTTTTATTTTTTTGCAAATTTAGGATATTTTTTTGGAAATAGTAGATACGTCGGACCATAACGGAACAGTTTTTGAAAATCAGTCATCTTGCCTATTACGCACTTCACATAAAACAATTTTCTCCAGATTTATAAACTTGTCGTTGGCGTTGGTGTCCACGTCGGCGCTGGCCTTAATAGTGATTTTTTTAAAACCGAAGTTGACGAGGAAATGTTGCAGTTCCCGTTCGCAATTTAAACTTGGTGATTATTTATAAACGCCGTCGCCGCATTTGTTATATATATTAGCAATTTAATAAATTCAAACAAATTTAAATATCCTTCCAAATAAATTTAATGTTTTATTGCGACCCCCTTTTTTTCTAAGACAGAGTTTAGCTTTCCAGGCATCGAATGGACCAAAGCCCGGGCGAGGTCCAGATTTTCTCGTAGCTCATTCCACGCCTCTAAAATTTTATCCTTAAGTTCGTTTACGTTTTGCCGCCTAAACCCGTTTTCCCTATTTATTTTTCTAATAAATAAGTTCAAACATTTTCCATAACATTTAAATCCGGACTACGTGCGGGCCACGGTAAAACCCTGATACGCTGCTCTTCCATCCATTCATCCACTTGCCGGGTCGTATAAACGGGACACTTATCTTGCTGAAAGATAAAATTTCTGTCCGGAAATCGATCCAGTTCAGAAGAAATCATGATATTCAGTAGTAGATCTATATATACCTCCGCATTGAACCTTCCTTCGATAAAATAACATACACCAAGTCCTTGTGCACTCAGCCACCCCCAAACATTTACCGAAAATCGCCCACTACTTCTGTCCTTTTGGGTATATTATTCATCAAATAGTGTTCCTAGAGGCCTATATACCTAAAATATCCCATTGTAGCACGACTGAAACACTTTTTTATCGGTGAATATTATATTTTCCCAAAAAATCGGAGGTTCCAAGTAAAATTGTAAAGCAAATCCAATGTTGTTCTTTATTTGCATTTGTTAAAAACGGTTTTACGGCTGCCGGATGGCAGTGCAATTCGGATATTTGCCTTATTCTTCGCCGTGCCATTTTAACCTATGCTGGGAAATTGCTTTCCGTTTTTGCTGTAACTACAGATTTAAATGGTTGGTTTCTCAAAACATTAACTTAATTATTGTCTTGTTCTCGATTTCATAGTTTGGGGCGACCACTTCCTACTCTTCTCTCAAAGAAGTGTGTTTCCTGCTATTTTTTACCAAAATGAATAGTACTCTTTGGGATGACATGCTTTTCCTCCACATCCCTTTCTGGCCAAACTCTCTGCTCAATAAAATGAATAATTAATACTTTTTGATCCAAAGTTAAGTTTGACATTTGAAAAAATATTCTTTCTTTATTACTTTTTTTAACAGGTATTTATAATCAGTAAAAGGTAACATAAGCCTATTTTACGAAAGGGAAGAAGAATTGCCCGAGATTTAATGGCCGTTACTGTACAGGGTGTTCAGTTTTCGTGTGTTTTCATATACCAGCTCCCTTACTATAAAAGATAGAAAGATGGGGTTTGCGGCTTACTGTCCTATTTTTTTATGAAACTTTCATTGCCGCAAACGAAATTTTCATAGCCCCCTTAGTTTCTGACATACAGGGCGATTTTGAAAATTTGTCATTTTTGACCGTCCCCTGTATCTCGATTATTTGGTAACTTTTCAATAAAGTGAAAATGGATTGTTATAGAGTTTTATACGTAGAATTCAGTGGCGTAGGTAGTTTTTTTCTAAAAGTTTTGTTTTTGAGTTACGACCCAAACTTATGTTTTTTAAATGGGACACCCTATATATTATTTTTTTATCTTATTCCCCTTTCACAGGCTTTTCAAAAATATATAATAGTCCATATTTATTTCTTTTAAAAAAGGAAAATTTTAACATTTTTTGTAAAATTTATCATTTTTCGTATAGAAGGCTATGCCCGCAAATCAAAACAAAATTAACAACGTCATTTTTATTATAACAACTCTATATTAATACATAATAACTAAGCAACATTAAAAGAAAATAACATATTAATTTATTTTTATTTATTTAAATTACAAAAATTGCTCGAATTGGGCTCCGTTGTGTTCCAAACACTTTCGACATACTTTTTCAATTTTTCGCAATCCATTTAATAAAGTAATTGGCCTACCCTGCAAAAGCCTAAACGCTTGATGTGTAGCTTCTCGAAGTTGATCAATATTGTGGTATTGTCTCATATATATCTGATTTGTCATATACCCCCATAAAAAAAAATCCAACACAGAAAGATCTGTGGATCTTGGGGGCCACCTGACAGGTCCATTCGTACCAATCCATTTATCTGGAAATGTTGTTTCTAAATATTCTCTCACTATTTGAGCATTGTGACTCGGAGCGCCATCTTGCTGGTAATAAATATTATTTAAATCGGCCAAAGGAACATCCTCTAATATTTCCATTAGTGCATCTCGCATTATTTCTAGGTGTCTATTTCCGGTTAGCGTTCCTTCATAGATAAAATATTTAATTTTAGTGCCAAAAATGAAGCATGACACGCTAAATCCAAACCGACCTTGACGTTCTCGAGGAAATATTACATATTGGTTCGTTTGGGACCAGTACCTTGAGTTGTTTCGGTTTAGAATACCAGAACTGGTAAAATAAGTCTCGTCTGACCACACCACCTTTCTTCCAAAATTTGCATTTTCCTGCAACATTTTTAGGTACCAATTGCAAAAACTACTCCTACGTTCTGCATCACCGGGATGCAAATGCTGGACGAGATGGTATTTGTATGGTCTAAACTTATGTTTTTTAGTATTAACTGAGTTTTTGATTTTTTAACCCCAACCATATCATATATTTTTCTGCATGATATGGATGGTTGTACCGCGACAGAAGCCAAAACATTTATTTCATTTTCTTCCTTGTTTTCCTTGTTGTAAAAATTAGGCCTTAGTTTTTTAAAAGATCCGTGTTCAATGAGATTGGCTTTGATTTTATAAAATATTCTTTTATCAGGTTGATGTCTTTCTGGATACCTACGAAATAATTAGATATGTAACAAAAAGCTAGATAATAATAATGATTAAAACTTTTATATTTATTATGAATATTAATGTTACATATCAATTTTTTTGTTAATGCTGAATATTAGCAATGTCAAAATCTATTCAAATCATCAGATATGCTCACATTATAATAAAAACATCCTATAATATATCATTGTTGAGAAGGCTACTTCTTAACCTATAGGTATATAATATACTATTAAACCTTACCGATTAAAATAAAGCTCCGAGGCTGCGTTGGCGTCTTCATTAGCTTGATAAAACAAACATACATATCGTGTTTTTCATAATTCTCATATCTATTATTTTGTGCCATGTGGAACAATTTTCTCAAAATAATAAAGTAAACTCCCACATAACAAAAACCCAAATCAAACAAATAACAGTAATATTTGACAACAATAACAATCCATAATGGCGCATTTACAGAATTTTGTTTTGTCATGGCTATCCGTGATTGACCATCGGAAAATGATAAATTTTACAAAAATGTTAAAATTTTCCCTTTTTTAAAAGAAGTAAATATGGACTATTATGTATGTCAGAAACTAAGAGGGCTATGAAAATTTCGTTTGCGGCAATGAAAGTTTCATAAAAAAATAGGACAGTAAGCCGCAAACCCCATCTTTCTATCTTTTATAGTAAGGGAGCTGGTATATGAAAACACACGAAAACTGGACACCCTACCCAGATAAAACCAGACCAGATGCGAAAGACTGTCAAATATGTGGCTTGGTTCTAATGACCTTGAATTGCAAAATTTGAGCGGCCTGCACCATTGCTTTTTAATCACCATGTTATAGATATCCCGCACCAATGCAGTTTTCTATAAATTGTGTTCTTTGTTGTAAAAAACACAAATCACTCTTTACTTAATACAATACGTAATATTTTATTTTGGTTTGTAACGAGAAGATAGGTAGGCTTATAAAATTGTTACAAGAATAAAACTAGAATATACAATACAACGGAAACATAGATTTAACTACAGATGAGATAAGATGCTAATTTTTTTGAGATTTCTTCGTACTAGTTAAATTTCTATTAGCATAATTTAAAGAATAAAATAATCGAAGTCTTATAAACAATTTAATAACATAAGAAAGGGGAAATTTCGGACAAGTATGTTGAAAAGGAATTAACTCCATTTCATCAAAATATCGTCGAGAAATTCCCTTTTCTATACAAATCTCATCGAATAATGAAGTAAATATTGTTTCCATTTCGAAAACAAAAAAAAACTAATTCTTCATTTGGAGATTTTAAGCTACCATAAAAGTTATTTTCTTCATTATAGGCCTTAAAACTTATAAATAATTTGGTGTTATCCAATATATCGGATTCTGTAGAAAACTTTTTGCTGATATCGCATTCGTGAATTTTTAAGCATTAACTTATTAGGTAGCCACACATATAATTAAATGCATTTTGGGTTGTAGCCTTCTCTTTTTTAAAAATCATAGTCAGGTACTGAAACTGGTTTGTAGGTATTGACGAATGGGGAATCCTTTCTAAAATATTAGATTTTGCAATATTTAATTGGAATAAGAGATCAAGATCGTCTTCACAATTCATGTAATTTGAGTGCATGAAATTTTACCAAAAGAGTTTTCTAAATGATCTCTCAAATTGAACGGGAGAAGGATTTACAGAATTGCCTGCTGCCTTTTGTTTCCAAAGTGATTTTCTAAACAATCTTGGTTTAATCTTCTTGTTTTTAAATATTGAAAGCCGGCATTTGAAATACGTTGCCAAAGGATTTGTATGGCTTTTATGGTTACCATCCAGCATCTACGAAACTTGCATTTCATAGTGATGTTTTTTCCATTTGTGTCAAAAATTTGTAGATCATTTAAAAATAGCCACATCTCGTCTAAAAAGTTAACCTGATAATCTAAACCCCTAAAAGCATTTTTATATTCATTTGGATGGTTTGTATCTATGGAATTCAAAAGATCAAAGAGTTTGTCGAATTTTTTTATTATTTCTATTGTAACATCGGCTTCAGGTGGCAATAGACCAAGGGCATGTGGGTGCGCATACCACACGCAACAGTTCTACCTGTGTAAGTACCTGTGCCGACAAACTGACTTTCATTTTTTAAAAGTTTGTCGGGTAAATGTGTGCCTCTGTCAGCTTTGGTGCACATATATAGGTTTCTTTATTATCTTCTTGATAAAATTTTTCGATAAACTTTCCAGAAGATTTCTTAATATGCCCACCCTGTACATTAATGTACTTAAAATACAATAGAAGCAATAAGAAGTTCGAATTTAATGGTGTTTCTTAAAATAACGCTTGAGACATTGGAAACATCCCAGGAAAGTCGCTATTATCCCCGGAACATCCGTAATATGTTTCTGGCGATAACCATGTACCATGTACTAGAGTCGTATTAGGAACAGCCATATCCAAGAGTGGTGAGGTCCTAATTAGGACACCAAATATGAGTTTCGGAAATAAAAATTAATTCTAATTTTTAAACTTTATTGGCAAATAAATATTTTTTAAAAATTTCATAACTGAGAAAAAAAGTAAAAACATTTTTCGCAGTCGGTATAATTCGAACCTACGCTTCCAGAGGGAATCTGTTTTCTAGTCAGACGTACTTACTTACTTACAAATAGCTTTATTCATTGTCTCAAATATTTACAAAACATCTTAATAGCTACAATAAATACAATAAATACAATAAATACAATAAATATGTACAAAATAAGTTCATCCCCGAGTGCCTTGTTCAGGCTTTGAGGATGGGAAAAACGGCCAGAGATCTGGGCGCGGGCATTTGTTCGCCCTGGGTAGCGTAAGATGCAAGGTTGTACTGGCTCAGAGCCCTCCGATAGTGATCTTTCGGGCTCTCTTCGATTATTCATTGCACAAGCTTGAAAGAAATGTGGTCCGTTGAGGTTATATTGTTATATTTTATATTAATGTATCGCAGGAAAAAGATATTAAAAAACCTGCTCGATTCTAGTCAGACGCCTTAACCGCTCGGCCACCACTGCTCGTATTTGTTAATTGCTAACGGAGAAACGTATATTTCGCGGTTTTTGCAAAAATATGAGTTTCGGAATGACGAACGACGTCCACTGTTGCCAACAACCTATGACAAGACGCACTAGAGCCATCGGCACATTACCTTTATACCTTTGCTTTCTCTTTTAACGTATTGTAATTGTAAGTACATAAATGTACATACCTATTAGAGCTAAAGCGAAGTAAACATATGTTTCTTGTTTAGGAGTGTTTTTATATTGAAAAGTAAAAATTAAAATAAAAAAAGTCCGAAAATATATGTTTCAGAAACATTTCTAAAGAATCATTCCAAGAATGGATCCACAGAAACATCCCAGCGATAAACTGTCAATGTCAGAACCATAAAAACTTTAATGGTACATAAATGGTATGATTCTGGCATGTTATGTGTTATTAGGAAATCTTGCACTGTTATAAATTAGCTTAATTGGAACAATAGTTTTCTTTTTATTTGTTTGCACAGTATAGATTAAAATATTTTGTAAGTCATTTATAATGTTTATACTGTTTAAATTTTTAAAAGTTTTTATAATGTCTTTTTATGTTGCAAATAAATAAATATCCGTTCACAAGCTTCATGGCCGTGCCGGTCAGAATTATTTTTGTTAACAAAAGCACTCGTACTATATGCCAATCGTATGACTCTGATAATAACAGTAATGATGTACTGACGAGCTTTGGTCTCCGTACTATTTGCTAGGCGGCCGGCCGCTCGGCTCGTCAATACCTGACAAGCCGAACAGTGCAATACATGCGCTATGGCATCTTTCGCATCTGGTCTGGTTTTATCTGGGACCCTACAGTAACGTTTTAAACCTTATTATGATTTTAGATTTGCTATTTATTAATATTCTTTACGTACCTCTGACCTTTTTATGCTCCCACATGTCAGTTCAACTCCTTTAAGTCATAATGATATAATAGTAATATTAAATTATTAAAGGTTTGCAATACCAACTAACCATTTAATATTCCAAGTCATTTATTATCAAAATAAATTGCTTGCTGTCCATATTTGGTGCAACAGCATTTGAATATTTATTAAGAAAAGAGACGACGTTGAGTTTCACATTCATAGACGAACAGAAATTATCAGTTTAATAATATATACACTCATCTTAAATTTAAATATTATGAATACGTTATGAATGTGTAATGCATAGCTTTACGTTTTCTGTCAACAGATAAATTTAAATCTTACAAAGTAGTAGCAAGGGTTCTCAAAATTGTGTAAATTTACCAATATATGCCGGAGTTTTTTAGGTGGCGCTTCTTGGAGTAAACTGTTCAGTTTTATTTACAAAGTAAGGTTCTAGCATTTAGTAAAAACACAAACAAAGCAAAATACAATTAAACAGTCGATGTATTAGTTTGTATCGATAATTTGTAATATTAGGCTATACAACTAACCCTTCTTTCATGATAGTCCAGGAACCAAACCATTTTGCCTCGCATTTTTTCCAAAATGCATAGAATGACTTGATCAAAGATCAGAATCTATATTATGCTAAAGGGCGCCATTACATTGGGGGTGGTTGCCAAACCGTCCCGGGGGAGAACATTTAAAAATATATTTTGACCACAGAAATCGATAGAAAAATGATTTATAAGCAAAAAATGTTGTGTCCATTATTTTTGTAAAATACATACTTTTTGAGTTATTTGCAATCGAAAGTCGGCGTTTTTCGTCAATAAAATCAACGTTTTTAATCCGTTTTTTGCAAATAACTCGATAAGTATGCATTTTATCTAGTGATGAGCGAGACCGGTCTTGGTCTTGCGGTCTTGGTCTTGGTCTTGCAGCAAGACCAAGACCGAGACCAAGACCAAGACCGCCTTTTCGCTTGCAAGACCAAGCCCAAGACCGGGGTATGCAAGACCAAGACCAAGACCAAGACCGAGGGGTGCAAGACTACGCAAGACCAAGACCGACCTGCAAGACTCTTGCACATCTGCAACTTTTTTAAAAATATTATAATATTCAATTTTTTTATTCAATATACAGAGGTATTTCATACAGAAATGACAAAAAATGTGGCGAGAACTGCCAAAAAGGCGATTCTTAATGAGTAACAGGTTTCTTTTATAAAATAATAATTAAATAAATCACCATTATTTTATACAGTTCTTTAACAACGATTATGAATAATGAATAACATTTCAAATTCAATTTCAAAAATAATAGGATTGTGATTTAACGATTCGACCCAACACGATATCTCCGAAACCGTTCACGACAGAGAAAAGCTAGGGGTACAAAAGTTATAAAAGCTGAAAACAACTTTCATATTCCAAATGTTTTTTTTTTTTTTAATTAGCTAAGTGATACCATTTACAGGGTGGACCAAAATTTTCAAAATCCAGAAAAATATTATTTCTGTTCTACACTGTAAAAAGTGACACCATAAGATTGCTTCTGAAAACTAAGATATAAATGTAAAAGAGAGGAATTATTAGAAAATATATTTTTCATGTCATATAGGAAAATTTTTTATACAAATGGATTTTGAATACCACTTCCGGTTTTGACGTAAAAGGCACAACAATACTAAAAGAATAATAATGACGTTATTTTTATCAAAAACCCAAAATTATATTTAAAAACCATTCCACGTTAACATTGTTTCTATATGACAGTTTAACAATTTTACAGCATTATATACAGGGTCTGATTTTTTAATGGATGTTTTGTCATAAATTTCATATTTTGGGTTAAAAGCTAAAAATAAGGGAGTTTTCTTGAGTGGCATTGGATTCTTTGACAAATTCTGGAATAGAAAAAAATCACATTTTACGTCCTTTTTTATAATTTTTTCATATTCTTTTTTCACCATGACGAACTGGTTTTGGAGATATCAGCTTTGTCACAGTATTGAGCCACCTTGTTTATGCAGGATGTTTATAAAGTATTTGTACAAACTTTGTACGGCAAATGTTTGACTGATTTAAAGATAAAAAGTTCACATGAACTGAAGAGATTTTTGAATAACTTTTTTTTTAATCAAAAACCAATGTTAACATATTATATTAGAATCATTTTCACGAAAATTTCATATCTAGTTGAAATCAAGGTTGAAATAAAAAGTTTTATTTTTCAGCTCACATAGTACATAGTTTTGTATTTCTTTTAATTTTATATGCTTCTTTAAAGAAAATTTAAATAATTTTTATCACCAAATGTTTCTATGTGCCACTAAATGTATAAAAACAGGTTGTGTCTTAATTCAACTAAAAATTAACATAAATAAATAAACTCCTACATTTAAAATATGCTTTTTAATCAAATAATTCAAACTACGTGAAGGTTAAAATTGGCATATTTTATAATTTTAATGCAGGAAATATAGTTTCCATCTCTATTTATTTTTAAGTATTAAAAAGTATTTTTTTTCAATATTATTTAGTTTAATTTATTACCATCAAAAAGCAAGACCTGCAAGACTCTTGCAGCAAGACCAAGACCAAGACCAAGACCGGGTGGTGCAAGACCAAGACCAAGACCAGCGTGAAGACAAGCCAAGACCAAGACTAGCCCGGTGTTGGTTTGGTCTTGCTTTGCTCATCACTAATTTTATCAAAAAAACTGTAAATAGCAAAATTGTAGTCACAAAAAAAAACATATATTTTTTTTGTAATTGCTGTGGGGCCACTACAGACCAAGTTGTGGTTTGTTAAAAGTGAGCTGTTATTCATCAAACACAAAATTTCAGAGTTTTAAGGGCAAATAAGGCAAAATCTACGTATTTTTCGAGAAAAACTAATAACTTTTTTAAAGCATTTGCAAAAAACTTAAAAAAAAGATATATATACCATAAAATTTAAGTGGGTTATGATTAAAATAAGGTTAAACCAAATTTTTTTGAGTGTAAAAATCTCCGGAAACAACCCCATAATTACCACCCTAATTAAAATGAGTCGTAGCCTTTTTTAATTCTAATTTTAAGCGCTTTAAATTGCTTAATTTAAAAAAATGGAGCTGCAAATGAAAATCTTATTTCAGAATTTTAATTAAAAATGACCTTTTCTTGAAAATAACTCAAAAACTAAAAATTACTGAGGTATTAAATTGTAGCTTTTTTAATTACAAATATTTTGCTTTTTTTTTATTTACTGCATGACGGAAATTAAGTGAAATATAAACGTTTATAACGTGTGTGTATAGACGAGCACTACCTTTTTCAGCCCTTTAAACTCACCCCTTTAAAAAAGTAAGGGTTTTAAACAGTTTTAATATACATGACCTTATAGCTCTTGAAAAAACCAACAAAATAGTTTTTTAAAGAACTTTTTATCACAAAAACTAAAGGAGTTATGTTTAAAAAACCAATATTTTTGAGCATTTTAAAAGCGATTCGATGCATTTTTTTAAATCCGTGGTTTTGTACTATTTTTTTGCATTGTAAGATTGTAAGAGATGGGTTTTTGAGGAATAAAAAATTACAAAATTAAATTAGTAATACTTTTGAGCACTCACATTTTTTTGGGTTTTGTGCCCGTAGAGACTTCTAATCAGGGTGTTAAAAATTATCACTATGCAAAGTTTAAAAACAATTGACCAAAACGCATTTTTTATAAGAAAATGGTGGGGTCCTTTAAAGTGCGTTTATCTCGAAAACAGTTGCTCTTAGAGACTTAAATAAGGTATACATTTTTAAAGCAAAGGACATTATAGTAACATATTTTTTTTATAAACAGGTCAATATACTAACTTTAAAAAAGTTATGCCATCTAAAACAGATGGGGTAGGCCGTAGCCGGCACCCTCTACTAGCAACATCAAAAGCATAAACGAATTTGAATTTTTCGTCTCAAACAACTTCCAGATACCCTATTTTATGCCGCTATGTCATTTAGTTAAAGAATTATTACGAAAAAACGAAAACAAAATTAAAAGTTTGACACCCTGTACCTTGGTTATTATCAACTTTTGGATAAGGCAAGTTTACGTAAACTACTAAACCCATGACTTTTAGGACACCCTGTATAATAACAAGAAATACATTTAAAAAAAGATGATAATAAAACTTTTTCAAAACATTACCGGGAAAATAACCACACAAAGACAGACCTAAACAACGACTTACTTTATTTTTATAATGCTTCCTAATAAATTTAAAAATGAGTTAAGCCTTTTAAATAAAACAAAAAAATAGAGCCGTTATAAACATTCAGTAGATATACCAATAAAAACCGTTAATAACAAAAATCACTATTATAAAAACTAGTTAAGTGGTTTTAGAAAAATATTCTAATCATTCATACCTACTCAGGGTCCTAGGTATTCTACAGAAATAATATACCTACGTCTCGACCAAAAATTCCTAGGGATCTTTTTACTGTTGTTGACAGTGGAATACTAAGCATGCTTTTTAAGATATATACTTTTATCTCATAACGATTCAAATTTTTTAAAAATACTTTTAAAACATAGACCAGATTTTATCCTGTTCGGGTATAGAATATTTTCAAATTAAAATAGTTAAAATGTTTTTGTTATCGCATTATTTAGATCTTTGATTAGTTCCGTATTGTTGAATACTGAGAGAAAATTCTAAAAATAAGTGAGAGTGGTCCTAAGGCGCTTGTTTTCTTTCCTTATTATACCAAAGAGTTAATACAAACAAATGTTTATATAGAATCACTAGGTTTGTTCCAACACGTCGAAAAAACATCACCGAACGATCACGCTCATGCGCAGTGATTAAAGTGGGTTCCAACAGAGACGTGACGGTTATCGGACGATCCTGTTTTGTGTACCGACATAACTTGGGATCGTTCATGTTACAGTTACAGAACGGTAATTCCGATACATGGACCAAATTGAAAACTGTTTAAGTTGACTTGCGCATTGAGCATCTTGGCTCTGGATTTTTGATTTTTAACAGCTGTTTCATTTTTCATCTTTATGTTTACTGTTATTTAGCGACTAGCGTGCATCGTGCTTTAGCATTTCCTATTTCCTTGCTTGTTTAATCATTTAAAAGCATTAACACCTCCTATAAGCCCATCATTGAATTTAATTATCTTTAAAGATGAGTGACGATATATGAGTGATATTTGCTAACTTTATATTTACAAAATAGACAAAAGACATTTGACCTTTTGATTTGACAGTCCCGAAAACGATCCAACGTTTGTTTTTTTTTTGTACCGTCACGACGCTATTTTAAGTCCGCGCATGCGTCGAAGCGCACCAAAAAACGGTTTTGAAACGATACCGAATGCTTGTTGGAACAAACCTACTTGTCACACTAACAACGTAGAAAATACTGGATCCTGGAGGTATTTTTTACCAAAAATAGACAATAATTGTAGTGTATTTGTTTAATATTATGTAAGTGCTAAATCAGTGTATTTTTCCATTTGATGGTAATCAGTTTCAAGAAGGAAGAATTTTGATGTTAGTCAACTTGGGAAAAATGTCAAACTTTCTAGTGTCAACGTCAGATGGCACCTGACAAAACTGTGTAAGAGAAAAAATGCCAGTCGTAAGCAATATCTGCGATTTATTATTATTATTTTTTTGGGAATCTTAAATGCTATATTCATTTTTTTGGCTCTCTCTGCATATACACAACGATATGCTACGCTATTTTTAAAATCCTAACATACCAGCATGTATTACCTATATTTTTACAATCTATTTGGTATTTGCGATAATAATTGAGGACATACCCACATGTTTTACGTAATCCACATAAAAATGTTTACAGTAGTACTGTTACTAGAATGAGTTATGATAAAATAAATTTATTGCTATATTAAGCAATAAATATTATTACAAATACCAGCATTACATGCTTTTTTTAGATACTGTAAATGTGACAATACGTCATGTGTAGATTGAGGCTGTATACGAATTATTTTTCTTGGCATGTAATTAAAACCAAATCATTTTACATTCTTCATGGGTTTATTATTAGTAGTAATTATGTGTTAAATTTTTCGGAGTATGTAAACTGAGGACTCAATATCTTTCGGCCTAGTGATGAACGCCTTGTTAAAGTTAGCAATGGACTTAGCAATTGTTAAAAGTTAACAACGGTTTAGAATGTTTAACAAAATGTCAGATTTTGACAGGTTGCCTACTAAAATCATTGAATAACACTGACAATGACGTTTTGTTAAACATTCTAAACCGTTGTTAACTTTTAACAATTGCTAAGTCAATTGCTAAATTTAAAAAGGCGTTTATCACTCGGCCGTTTATGAAATGTAAACTGAGGACCGTTTGAAACAGGGATTCATAGTCACTCCTATATATAGTACAATAGTACACTTCTACAATACGCGCAATTCGCAGAGTTTGGTGCCGGCTCTTTGGCGTCTAAAGAGGTTTTTTTTATCTTTGTGACAACTCACGAAGGATTTGCATATACATGTATACTACATTAGACATATACATATACATATATACTCCTAAATACCAGAGTACCGTGAGTGCCGGGTTTTCCGATGTTTAACCCATCTTTTATGCCCCAGTTCCGTCAACGCTGCCCAAGCACTGAAACATGCAAATATTGCATTTCACAGCACCTTTTGTATTGTATTGTATTGTAATAAACGGGGTCGCTCGGCTCTATTGTAGATTGTAGCCCTCCTTCACTTCGACCTAAAGAGATCTTTTGTGAATACCCTTCGTTGTTTAGTGCCCGGTAATTCCTATACCTTTAGCAAAGTTCAGGATACTACGCGGTGCAAGCTGAATAATATCTCTAGGAGTAGGATATACCCCTTCGAGGTATTTAAGCCGTTGTCGGGTCAGTTCTCTGCATTCACAGAGAATGTGTTTCGCAGTTTCGTTTGCCTCGTGACAAAACCGACATTGTTCATCCCGAGTCTTTAACATTTTTTTGAGGTGATACCTCCAAGGGCCATTGTCCTGTTAGGAAGTCGGTAACCAGTTAAGTTCATTTTTTGAAGTTCCAGTAGCTTTGTATACTTAGGTGAATGCGAAATAAAACTTTCTGCCTGCCTTTGTCCTGGGATGTTGTTCCAGTAAGTCACTTTTGATTTTTCCCATGTCCTGAGTTCCCCGTAGAGGTGGCTCTAGTGGTGCCACAGAAAGGCTCAGGTCCATAGAATGGTCTCTGTGCTCCTTCCTTGGCAGAGTTGATTGGCAATTTCATTGCCCTCCACTCCTTCATGTCCTGGTACCCACTCCAGAGTAACTCTGTTGTGTTTGGCCAGTTGGTTTAGTGATTGTCGGCATTCCCAGGCTAGCTTTGAGTTAAAAGAGCATGAAGTCAATGCCTTCAAAGCAGCCTGGCTGTCCGATAAAATATATGGTTGCGCCTCGTAGGCCTTTTTGGCACATTCAGAAGCGCAAATATCAATTGCATGGATTTCAGCTTGGAAGATGGAGGGAGTCTTGCCGAGAGACTTTGATAGTCTGCATCTAGGTCCAAAGACACCAGCTCCAACCCCTTGTTCCATCTTAGATCCATCAGTGTACCAGACAAGTGAGACTTTTTCATGCTTTGGTTCCTTCACACTCATAGTTTGGCGGTCTTGAATAACCACTTCAAAAGAGCGCTGGAAGTCCCGCACTATAGGCATTATGTCCTTGGGTTTGGTCAGAGCTTCAATCTTGATTTTTTCCAAAATTTTAAGGTGACCAGTCAGGTCTCCTGACTTTATTTATACTTTGTGAATGGATTACTCTGGAGGCACTCAGTATCGCCTCCCTCTTTATGTGCAGGTGCAGGGGAAGGAGGTTCAACATTGTCTCCAGAGCTGCCGTTGGGCAAGATTTCATTGCTCCAGTAACTCCCAGACAGGCAAGTCTCTGCAGTTTCAGAAACTTTCCTTGTGTAGTTTTTTCCTCTGTTTTTGGCCACCTTTTAGACAACGCGGTAGTGCCACCACGGACGTTATTGTAAATAACTACTACCTAAATATATATTCGAACCCAATTCCAATTTCCAATTTAATAATGCTTTATTTATAAATATTTAGGTTACATTACAACTTAAAACTACTTAAACTATGGGATTCGAACCCGGATCGCCGGCGCGGCGAGCCGAGGCTCTGACCACTACGCTACCGGACAGACAATAAGAGGTGTCAGAATGGTCTGGGATATCTGGCCATCAAATTTTATAATAAACTTCCCATTTACATAAAAAAAATCTGCCAAACAGACAGTACAAGAAAAAAATAAAAGATTTTCTTATCAGTCAGGCCTTCCACGATTACAAAGAATATTTGGATTACCGTTTTTAACATATTGTTTGTCTACGCTGAAATGTAGTTACGTTGTTTTACTCTTGTAATTGTTTAACGTTTTTTTTTTTTGTCTTTTAAAGCTATTTATTTTAATTTTTAGTTTTTACTAGGTTTTTTTTAATACAATTCTGTTTCTTACTTAATGACTTGTGTAAATACTATTGTGTATAAGCACCAATAAATTATTATTATTATTATTAATAATTCGACAGGTAAACTGAGGACCAAATAAAAGCAGGTAAAAATTACAAAATTCCTTGAAAATGTCTTAAAATTATTATAATTACATTTTAACAAAAGAAAGGGTGTTTAGGTTTACGTAAGCTTACGAAATCTGAATTTAGGATATTTTCATGCCAACTAGTGTAAACACATAGTAGAAAATGAGTAAATTTACGTTTATGTCAAGACAGCGAGGCTGAAAATTCTCACTTTTAAATGGCTTTACATATTTAAAAAAAAAAGTTAAAAAAGTGATGAAGCTTTTTGGACTTGCACACATAATAAATGCAGTGCACATATTTTCATTATTTGCGAAGACTCTTTTATTAAGCCCTTAGTTCTGGTCGGTCATTATTAGTTCTGAATAGTTAAAACGGCTTTTTATTTTCCCATATTTAAAAGCCCTTAGTTCTGGTCAGTCACGGTTAGTTCTGGTTAATTAAAGCGCCTTTTTATTTTCCCAAATATTAAATCTAAATTTTGGTCCTCAATTTTCATGCGGCCAAAATTTTAAATGACATTTAAAAAAAAGTGGAACTGCTATTACAAAAAAAAAAACATATTAAATGAAGAAACTTTTAATTTAGAGCTTTCCTCGTCTGCAAAAAAATATTTCAGAAAGGTTTATTAGAAAAATAAGAAATATTTAGAGCTTTCCTCCTCTGCAAAAAATATTTCAAATAGGTTTATTAGCAAAATAAGAAATATAACCATTTATTCCAGATTTACTACAACAGTTTAAGACTAGCCTTATTGACACCGGGTGGACCAAATTATTAGTTTAAGGTAAGGTTTCTCTGGTGTAAACATATGTATGTTTAAATTTGGTTATTGATTGATTGATTGATAAAGTAAATACACAAGTTGAGGTTTTGTCCGCCTCGACACTGCAGCCTACAGGGCTTGTTGTATCTCTTGTGTATTTTTTTCAGTTAAAAGGTTTGACACCTTAGACAGGTGTAGTAGCCCTTTTTCTGTTCTTTTCTGTCTCCAGCCTCCTGGTGGTTAGTGTCCACCATGAGGTTTTGATTTGTTCTCCAGTATGTAAGTGCAGGGCACTCATATATGATGAGAGAGCTGTCTCTTCCTCTTCGTCACATAGTCTGCAAATGGGTTCTTCTCTATAGATGCCCATAGTGTGCATATGTTTTCTTAGGGTGCAGTGTCCGGTTATTAATCCTGTCACTACTCTAATCTGATTCCTATTTAGTTTTAGTAGTTCACTTGTCAATGCTTTCGATGGTGAGTCCAGCATTGATTTACTGTGATTTTGCCTTGGAATGTGGTTCCAGTATGACTGATGTTGTGTTTGAATCCACCGAGTCATGTAGCCACGAACCGAAAGGGTTTTGGTATTCCAAAAACAGGTTCAGGACCCACAAACATTGCTGCGGAGCCTCGCCTGGCCAGGGAGTCTGCATTTCATTGCCCTGTCTTGTCCTGGCACCCAGGAAAGTGTAACTTTGTTGTGGTTAGCCAGGTTTAGGGCATTGCAGACAGTTCAAACCAACCTTGAGTTGATTGTTGGGATGCCAAAGCTTTTATGGCCATTGACTATGAGAAGATAGTAATGTCCCTGCCCTTATATCTCCTATTTGGTTAGTTGTGGTTAGGTTGGTTAGTTTGGATGTAAACACATTGGTCGTTTTTGGTGGACCTAAGTGACAGCTTTGATCTTTGACAATTCACATTTTTCAAGAAAAACGGCGAAAGTCAAGCTATAAAATATTTTTGTTGTTTTTACGTTTTTTAAAGTTCTGTAGGTATTATTCTGCAACTTTTTTCCTAATTAAATAAACAATATATATTTAAAAACAGGGTAAGTCCTGATCATATGGTAAACTCTCATTTTGGTACTAGAGTTAAACCTAAATTAAATTGATCAATAAATTAAGATGGTATAAATATTTGTTTTCCAGTCGAGTTCAGATTTTTTTCTCGGGTCACTCTTGCGGTATGAGGCTTGAGGCTGTTTCTGGATAAGTGCTTTTTGTACTCGATGAAGCTGCACAATACAAGTTAGCAGTGATGGTTTGCCCCTTTTCAAAAACTCATAATGGACAATTTCAGTTACTGTCCACCAAAAACACAACAAAACCTTGTTTGAGTGCAAGGAAGCCTTGGGCATGTGTGGTACCGAATCAGTAGGCGACAACCTATGATACGAACAATTAGGAAATGGTTCATTAGCGTTGCGTGCAATATTTGCTAAATAAATGTTAAGACGACATAATTTGTTATCATTTGTGAATTCATGTAAGACCCATTTGCATAACTTCCACGTCCTTCCTAGCTGATGAAGTTGCAACCGAATAGTTTCAGGACTCACATTGAACATTTCGCAAGTTTTTGGCATGTTGTCCTGGAATTTGCGTCCACAACCTGACGAAGATCCTCGTTGTTCATGATTTTTGGTTTCCACGAGCGAGGTTCATCGCTTAAACTGAGATCTCCCGAAGAAAATTTTTTGAACTACTTCTGTGCTGTTCGATAAGATAACGGCAACAACGAATGCGATACATATTTTTCGCGCCGCCGCTGTAGCTTTTGTACCAAGTTTGTACTCACATAGTAAACAACGCCGAATTACTGTTTTCAGCAACTTTTTAGGTGTGTGAGAAAAGCAGGATTCATATTAAAGTGACGCACGAACTTATTTGGCTATACCTGATATTTTTTAATCGGTGCTTTGTTTGACAATTTTACGAAAATAATAAAAAAATTAATGTATAATCTTCAGATTATTATAGTTTGCACGGGAGCTATGTAACCTAAAGAGATCTGTGACATTAGGGCCGTAGCCAGCTTGTTTCTTTAGCTTGGGGGGGGGATAAAACTTAGGAAAGACTTTATTTCATAATTTTTTACCCGAGCTTTTACCTATGTTTACTAACACAAATAATTTATTTAAGAAGTACCTATATAAAGAAAACAAATATATTTATGTAGGCATTAAATAAAAATAAAGTAATACCAATATAGTCGTTTATAAAAAAACAATCAAAAATTTATTTTAAAAAAATCCATTATTTTTTGTAAAAAGGGAGAAAATTTTGGGCTATATATTTTATTCACTTTTGTATATATCCAGGAGGTCGACCATGTGTACTTTTTTTTGATCGTCAGGTAGGTTGATTTGTAGACAAAAATTTAAAAACCCTAACTCATAAAATTACGATAATGGCAAAAAGCACACAGTAGATAGGTAAATAATTATTTCAAACCACATTCCGTAGTCATTAGACTGTAACGAATCCAAACCGTGAAACTGAGAATGCATTTTGTTTCAGGTCAGACGAAAAATGCATTGTTTGTGGCTAGGATGATGATGGATGGAATCTCTTTAAATTTTGAAGTGTATTAATATTCTTGAAGTAAATGTCTGATCGGATTTTGATGATTTGGGTATCGAAAATCCTTCGTGGAATGGTGAAACGATATTTTTCGATGGTGTTGATAACAGTTTAACGAAAAACCAATTTGTTTAGCAAAGAATGATTATAAATTTAAGTTACATTTTTACCTGATGCAACAAATCAAAATATTGTTTTGTTTTTAACCTAATGATTAATGAGGTATAAATATATTATAAAATTAAATTTTTTTTAATTTTAATTTTTCAATAATAAATCTCATAGATTTATACAATTTTTTTTTTATAATTTTATATTATTTTAGCTATTTATGTATCAAGGGCGTTACTGGGACTATAATGCCCTGAAGGTAGATTTCGACCTGATGGGCATTACAGTCCAGTAAAGCCCGTGGTGCATACAATGCTATATGTTTTACCAAAAAAAGAGTTTTTTAATGATTAATTACATTATTTATTCGCAATATAAAAAATAAGTTGCACCTGTACCTGTATA
This sequence comes from Listronotus oregonensis, assembly GCA_019359885.1. Lineage (NCBI taxonomy): Eukaryota > Metazoa > Arthropoda > Insecta > Coleoptera > Curculionidae > Listronotus > Listronotus oregonensis. The sequence goes on along the minus strand of JAHBCN010010259.1, from coordinate 4,234 downwards.
CGTAAGTAGATAATGACTGGTGTTAAGATTGACTTTGATGTTTCTGTCAGCTGTTAGTCAGTTGGCATTTTTTATTTAACGATTTACTCAAAATGGAAGAAATTCCACAAAATATAAGAGAAAAGGCCATAAAAGCGACCGAAAATCTTTTGCCAGTTAAATCAAGGCAACAGTATGATCGGGAGTATGTATATTTGGTATTTGGAAAGATGCGAACGCAATTCTTCAAATAACCGAAAACGTTTTAATGGCATATTTCCAGGAACTGGTAAGTTATTGATTTTATTTTAATACATATGTTTAACAAACTTTATTATTTTTAGTCGGAAAATACAGGCGAATCTCTCTGGAACAAGTATTCCACCCTAAGGTCTACGTTGATGGTCTATAAAAATATAGACATTTCGCAATACCATCGTCTCATATCTTTTTTAAAAGTTAAGTCGAAAGGATACGTCCCGAAGAAGTCTAAAGTTTTGGAAGGAGAACAAATATTAAAATTTATTAAGAAGGCTCCTGATGATATCTACTTGGTACACAAAGTCATATTGGTAATGGGTGTTTTTGGAGGTTTAAGACGAGATGAGGTGGTCAAAATGACCATTGATGACATTGAAGATAGAGGAACAGTCTTGGTTATAAAGGTACCAGAAACTAAAACTTCAACTTCAAAAAGTTTTACTATCATTGAAGAAGATTTAGGCGCTTTAAATTTAATAAAAAAGTACACAACATTAAGACCAGCTGGAATAAAGGAGCGAAGATTCTTTCTTACCTATAGAAAGGGTCGATGTACAGTACAACGCATTGGAAAAAATACCATAGGAAGCGTCCCAACATTGAACGCAAAATTTTTAAAACTGGATAATGCAGAAGCTTACACCGGCCACTGTTTGCGTCGCACATCGTCAACTTTACTTGTTGAGGCTGGTGCTTCGTTTGAAACGCTAAAACAAATGGGAAATGGAAAAGCTCTTCAGTAGCTGAAGGATATATAGAAGAAAGTATTTCATCCAAAAACAAAGTAGCCAAAATGATTGCCAATTCAAGTATCTCGAGGTTAATTCCGTATCGACTATTGAAAAATTCTTAATTGACTGTTCTTCTATACAAAATAGCGTTAGTGCTACCACCGCTGCTACCATCACAAAAACAGACCATTCTATAGTGGGATCAGCTACATTTTCCGGGACATTTCAAAATTGTAATTTTTATTTTGGAAATAAAGTTTAATTTTTAGTATTGTTTAAAGAAAAAATTATTTTTTGTATAAACTTGATCTTTATTGTGAGAGAAATAAAATTGGATAAGCAATAAAATTTCCATATTAGCGCATTAGGGCATTATAAGCGGGCATTATCATAATGCCCTAGGTGTGATAGCAGGTATTATTGCTATCATAACATATTCCGTTTCTAAGGTATTATAGATCAATAATAGATAGGTAAAACATAAAATAATTTTTGGCTTTTGTTACTGTATTTTTACTTCCCAAATGTAGATGGCGTTAGAGTAGAGTTAACTCCCTAATAGTAAGTTCTAATCCATAAATGGCAAAACTTCTGCCGGCATTAATGGGTCAGTCGTTCAAAAAATTTCGTTACGAAAAAGTAAGTTTTTTGTTTATTCCATTATTTTTTACAAAAAAGTAACTGACAAAGTTCAGAAACGATTTCACTTCAATTATTGAGTATTTAAGTAGCATTAAATAACTTTTTTATTTATTGAATATAAAACAAAATGGATATATATATATATATATATATATAAATATATATATATATATATATATATATATATATATATATATATATATATATATATATATATATATATATATATATATATATATATATATATATATGTATATATATATATATATATATATATATATATATATATATATATATATATATATATATATATATATATATATATATATATATATATATATATATATATATATATATATTAGATATATATCGGATATATATCATAACTATCCAATATTTTAATATTTATAACAAAGAGTCAAACAAAGAGTCGTTTAATCTAGTCGGCGTTACTTTTGAGAATAACCCCAGTTGAGGGGTCACATTTCATCCATTGCTTCGCAGCTTCAAAAAGATTGATTCCTTTTCGAGCCAGAAAATATTTCTCTTCTTCAATCTGTACACCCTGTATGTATCCCAAATCAGACCCTCTTTGGAATATTGTTCTCATGTCTGGGGAATGGCGTCCCCTACAACACTTAGCCTTCTGACTCCATTCAAAAAAGAGCTGTTCGTCTTATTAATGATCCAATGCTCACAGAAAGGCTTCCTCTTCTTGCCCATCGTCGAGCTATAGGAGATCTGTCGCCTTCTATGGTATTTTAAGGCTTCTCTCAGAGGAATTGGCCAGTATTATTCCTTCTCTGGCAGCTCCCAACCGAGCAACACGTAAGTGCAACTTTTATGCATCCTTTACAGTTCAGTTAGAGGCCCCGAACTTCCCGCTTTCTTCTTTCCTTTATTCCAGAGTGTCAAGACTATGGAACTTGCTGTCCGCAGAAGTTATATATATATATATATATATTTATTTTTCAAAACATCTCTACTAGAACAACAAAAATTTAACTGTAATTATTGTTCATATATTCTAGAATGCTTGGACAAGAAATACTGGACAGTGACATTCAAAACATCAGTTGTATTTGGCGAAATTTGATAGAAATTTAGTAGAAAAGCCAGCAAAATTTGTATTTTTTTTAATTAGAAGGATGTAATTACATATTTAAACACAGTTTTTAATTCCAAACAACTTTTTAAAAGAAGTTTTCGATATTTTGAAATATAAAGGTACTTTAAGCAAAATTCATATTTTTTGACATACCTCGTATAAAATAAAAAAAAACGATATCTGTTGATTGCATTTTAGGTTTCAGAACATGCAGAACTTTTTATAAGGAATAACTTTTTTTCGTAAAATTAATAATAAAAAAGTTTCCCATATGTTGCCAACTTAAGTAGACACAATGTATATATATATATATATTTGGAAATACTTTCGAAAATATATCAGAAAATTTTGGAAATATAATATAATTTATCTTAAATCGGAATTAAGAAACGCGATGGTTTTTTTCCTGCTATGAATAAAATTAATTAATGGAGCAAAAAAACTAATATTGGAACTCCTCAACACTTGTGTCGTCACACGGCTTTTTAAAATGAAGAAAAATTGACAGGGCCAGACGTGAACCTTAAATCGTACTCACGCCGAACCAATTTTTTCTGAGAAAAGATATTTGGTTCGGCAGTAGTTAATTTTAATGCCCCCGCTATTTAGATGCATGTTCTGATGTCACAATGCCAAGCAAGCAAGCTCGCTACTGATGTAGCGATATCTCTCTATTACAATCATTAACTACTTCAATATTACTTCGACAAGAATTGTTTAAGGTTCATTGGCTTTTTTTAGGTGCAAAGTCATTAGTCTCATTAGCTACTGCATTCTTTTTAATAGGTTTTTAAATTCCTTTTGTTAATTACACAGCACGTTCAAAGTTTAAAAAATAATCCTAAATAAAATAGATATCTTGGAATACCTTTGTTTATAAAAGCGCATGTTAACTTTAAATTACGTTGTGCAAATCTTAGCGCAGCTAGAACTTTAAAATCCATAATTAAAATATATACCTATTACAACTATCTATGTTTTTTCTTTATTAAAAGAAATACACACTACTTACGAACAGGCTGGACTGGTCCGCCTGCTCTTGCCTTTTTTTTAGCTAATGCAAACGCAAAGCACAGACAATAAAACACAAATAAGGACATCTGGGAAAGCTAACAACCAACCAACCACAAGTGACTCTGATGTGCCTAATTACCGCCCAGGCCGTTGCCGCCTATCAACTGCGCATGCGCAGTCCCTTCAACTGTCACTGTCAGAAACGGAGCACTCCGGACGCCGCAGGCATGATCACATAAATTTTACACTCTTTTTTATCTTGTGTTATACAGGATGTAAAAAGTATAATGCTTACAATTTTAATGGGCGTTAGTAGAGCTCAAAACAAGTCAAAAAGTTTATATTACATATGTGTCAAAACTTGACATATTTTTGTCTAAACGTTATCAAAGTTACAAACTTTTTGGGAGCAATTATTTCTGAAAAGCTTAACAATAGGCAACTTTTGTCTTATTCGCTCATGATAGATTCATTTTGCTATTAAAATAAACTAAGTTTT
>JAHBCN010010258.1:0-32369 GCA_019359885.1 Listronotus oregonensis | reverse complement strand
AAAAAAGTTTTGCCCGATGGATTTTTGCGGTTTGGTAAGTAGCGCCCAAAAAGAATTGTTTTCCATTTTTCCCAGAGAATTAGGGTCATCCCTTTGCAAACCCAAGGGCTTAAATAGAAATTTTAGTTGAAATCGACCTCGATAATTCTTTTACTATGTGTCAAAAAAACGCTCTGCACTTTTTTCAGGTTTCTAAGTAAGAAAAATACCCAATTTGGGTAAGCGCAAATGTGCTCCCACCGGCAGACCAGCGATAGAAATATGGAATTTTTTTTGGTATCTAACAAATTTTCCCCAAAGGGACAAAGAAAGTGCTTAATCAGCAATTTGGGGCCTTTCGCATATGTTTGTAATATATTTGTGAGAGCTTGCAAATAAAAAGTCAAAATCTTTTTTTTTTTGTTAATTTTTGGTTGTTTTTAAAGATTGAAAACAGATAATCATTTTCAAAACAATGGCAAATCATTATCTTTTGGAAAGAATATGGAAGGTAAAATTTTGGAAAGTAAATCTGATACGTCATTGCTGAACCAAAAAGGCAAAAATAACAGGTGGTTTATCTCATTTTCCCGAGACCTCCAAATTTTACGGGAAAACTTTTTTCCAAAAATTTTAAATTTAATATCACAATTTTTTTCTTGAACCAAACTCTTTTACTTTATAAAACACTAAATCTAGATTTCCAACAAGGTGACATCTTAACAAATTATATTCGGGAAGCAAAGGAATATTTAGTAAATAATAAGAAATATGTAAGTCCAAAATTTTTTAATTTTGGGGTGCTAAGTTTTTTTAAAAATTCTTTTTTTTATTATTTGAATATTCAACTTTTTTAAAAAAAGGCTTTTCTAATAAAGTTTTGACTCCACAAAACGTAAATGGGTTTTTTTGATTTTTTTTGGGCCAAAAAATAAAATATAAAAAATTTTAAAAGAAAAAAACAAATTTTTTCCAATAAACTTTTTTTGTAAAGATCTTTTTTTTTAATTTTTTTTGGTTTCTTGGGTTTTAATGTCAGGAGTCGACACAAAGTTGATTTTTTTTGAAAACCCATATTTTATTTTTTTGGCCCATGTTTTCAATTTGAGGGGAAAATTGATTATGTTTAATCTTTTCATAAATAAAAAAAAAAAAAGGGGTATAAATCCAGGACGGTTCAAGAGGTCCTTTTAGTAGGTCTTTGTTTTTATTTACGTTTGAGGTTTTTTGAAGAAAAAAAAAAGTTTTATAAAAAAATTGAAAAATTTTTTTCCCATTATCTTTAAATTATCAAAAAAAAAATATCCTAAAAATGAAAAAAAAAAACAACTTTTTTAAAAAACCCCTGTTTTATACGCCCCCAAAAAATTTTTTTTTTGATTTAAAAATATATACATTGATGATATTTGGATGCCCCTTTTTAGATTTTTTTAAATTATTAATAAAAAAAAAGTTTCATATTAGTATCAAAAAAGGGGATGGAAAAATAGAATTGTTATGTTGCTGAATTTGGTGACGGTTTTTTTGGACCCATAATGTTTATTTTTGAAAATTCATTTCTAAAAGGGTAAAGGGAAAATTTTGGGAATAGAATTTTATTTTAAAATTTTTTGGACCTTTTGCTACATAAACCAAAGCTTTTCCCCAATCCCAGGGTTTTTGGCCTTTTATGTTTTTTGGGGGGGGTTCTGAACGGACATAAATTTAAAAGGGAAAAAAATTTGAAAAAAATTTTATATAATCTGTTTTTTAAAAGGTTCAGATGCCGAATCCTTTTGTTTTTTTGGGTTTTTTTAAAAATTTTAAAAAAGTAGTTATTAACCCCTTTAAAAAAGTATAATAAAATCCTTATTTTTAATTATTATCCAAAAAAACCCCATAATAGAGATTTTTTGTTCATGAATGGCCATCGACAAAAAAGAATTTAACCAAAATATCTCAAAAATTTTATCCAAATATCACAATTAATATTTTAAAATGAAAAGATTTTTCTTGTTGATTTTACAGGGTTTTAAATTTTAAAAAAAAGTTAAGTTGCCTATATTTTTCCATTTTTTTATTGCGATATTTTTCCCGATAATTTCAAAGGGGATAATAGGGAAAAAAAACCTACAACTTTATATAAAGCATTTTTTTTTTGGCTTTAAAAAAAAAAAGCCGAAGCCCATAAATATAATCAAAGACCCTGTACAAAATTATTAAAGAAAGCATCATGCATTTTTGGGATTGTTGATGTCACAGCACAAAAGCGTTTTCAGTAGAATATGGAAAAGTTATTATGGCGGTAACCCCAATTTTAAAATTTATTTCATCAAATACAAATTAATGTACTTTTACAAAAATGTTTATAAAAATTTCCATAAAAATTTTGGTCACAATTTTCTGGGGTAATACCACGAGTGCTTAAAAATCACCGATAATTTTCATGAAACATTTTATAAATTTTACAGTTGAAACGGGGGGAAATTTTTAAAAAAACAAGTTTAAAGAAATTACCATTAATTTTTATGGGGGAAAAATTTGGGGAGAATATTTTTTAAAATGAAGAAAATGGGGAGTATTATATTATTAAAATTTTTTTTTCCTACCCTTTCAATTTCATGCAACATAATAAAACCATAACTGAATTCGATTTTTTAATTATTTTATCTATTTCTTCATCGTGTACATGACCAAATCGACCCCATTTTGTTTTCAATTGAAAAATACAAAACCCAAAAAGGTTGATTGTTTGTGTTTTAATAAGTGGAAAACCCTTTCCCCCAAAAAAGAAATTTGCTAAAATTTTTGATTTTTAAGGGTTTTTGGAAAAATTTCTTAAGGATAAAAATATTTATAATTTATTGAAATTCTCCTATGTTTAAAATGTCTCTTAAATAACAAAATTTACGGAATTCAATAAAATAAACATTTTTAATGTAATTACGCATCTAATAACTTATTTATCTCCCGATTACACGCCGCAAAAAACAGGCAAATTCGTTTATAAACTATTTGGCATTTTAATGTAAAATTTATCTATTTGTTTAATTTTATACTTCAAACAAAAAAAAATTTGATTTTTGGAATAATTAATAAGTGAATGATGAATTTAATTGACAATTTTTAAAAATGATTAAAGTTAAAAAGTTAATTTAATATTGGTAATAAATTTAATCGGTTTAATTGGGGGTCGGAATAAATGTTGCAGGTTGTGCCAAAAATTTCGCCAATATTTCATAATTTTTTTTAAATCTATGAACAGAATCTTCCAACTTCTTTCCCAATTTTTAAAAGTCTGATTAACTTTTAAAACATAGCCATTTTTCTATTCACAATCACAAAAGACTCAAGGGTTTAAAGCGTTCCCCCAGAAGCTTTAATATTAGTTTTATTAAAAGAACCTTTTTTTTAAAAATCTTAAATCAAACCAGAAAAAACAGGCCCAAAAGGCAGGCAAAAAAACAGAAAGTTTTTCTTCTTGAAAGTCAAACCGTTTATAAGCCCAAACCCGAAAGTCCCTTGGCTAAAACGGCAAAATTTAATTCAACACCTTTTGTCCATTTTTTTCCTTTTTTTCTAATTTCCAACATTAGTTGAAAAAAAATTTTGCAGAACCATTTTTCCAGATTCTTTCATTCAACCGAAACAACAACTATTATACAAACCTTTTAATATTTTTTAATTGGTTCATTTGAAAACATGATTTAACGAAAATTTTGTACAGCGAGCGCTGCAACGATTCAGCCCATCATACATTCCGGGGTCCCTTCCAATAGGTAAAATGTAGCAATTTTTTTTGCATTCCGAACCTGACTGAATTATAAATTCTAAAACAATTATGACCTCGAAACTTACGTTCAATCCAAATGCAAACTACTAAAATACCCCCAAAATATACGATATTACCCCCCTGTTTCAGGGAGTCCCAAGTACTTGCATTCTATAATCTTACTTACATACCATATTACTGGTTTAAGCCATTTAGTAGTAAAATGGGTGATTTTTAAGATCGAATATCTCGGAAATCATTTGACATAACTTTCTCAATTTTTTTATTTAGAACGGTAACGAAGTTATGATGAGGGGAAACATTTCGTGTAGTATACACACCGCGTGCGTCAGGTAGGAATTGGCCTACGCACTACCGTGCGCCCAGATTTTGTTGAATTAAAATAAAACGCTCTGTATTTTGAAACTGAAGCGTTTGCCGACATATTTTTATGTGAAGTTTTTTTAAAGGTGTTTTATCAACTGTCAAAGTAGGTTATCAAAAATCTAAACCAAGCTGTATAAAAAGCGGACAAAAACCAAAATTTAAAAATTGCTTGTTGACAGGAAAGAAAAAATTGATAATATTGTAACTCAAATCATTTTACAGAGCGAAAAAATATGACTTCCAACAAACAAAATATTTTCCTAAACTCTTTTAAGAAAATTCGTCTAATAAAACTTTTCAACGGAAAAAAAAAAACTTTGCCTGGATCCTTCGGGTAATCGAACTTTTGCAAACAACTTAAAATCGACAGGAAATTTTCCTGGAAAATACATTTAGCTGTTGTACAAGTATGTTTGTGTAAAAAGTGTCGGAGATCCTCAGAGAATTCATGTTAACCGGGAAAGAGGAGATTTTATTTAGTTTTATTTCGTAGTTTGAAGCATTTATAAGGCTTATAAATTGACGAAAGTTTTTAAGAAAGATTTATTTTGATCAGATCACCTACTTTTGATAACTAAACAAAATTTTAACTTAAGGTAGCTGGTTTCTGGAATGACAACCTGTATACATATTTTTAAAAAAAAAATAAATATTTATAGTTTTTATAATTGAAACAAAAGAAAAAAATTATGTTTTTAATAAACTAATAACAAAGGTATATAAAATAAACATTAAAAAATAACAAATTTGCATATAAACAATTATTTTAGTTTAATTATACGATTTATACAAGCAAGTGTAAATATTAAATGTTTACAATATAATTTATTATTATTATTTTAAAATTTTGACTAAATCGATTTTGACTAAAATTTGTATTATTGGATTAATGGCTTTAAATTAAACAATTACTGGATTAAACTAGTTTAGCATATCAATTAAATATTATATTATTAATAAAATTTTAACCCTTTTATTTACCAAGTCCAGCTAAATTTGATAGATATGGTTTGAAATTGGAATATATGGTTTTCCTACGAACTTCCGCAAAGTTAAACTTTTCGCATGCTATTGCAGTTTAATTTATTTATTTTATGATTTTTTAGAAAGTTGGTTTTTTAACCTATATGGCACTCATGATAAACCAAAATTTACAACAAGTAAAACTTCAAAATATACTTACCACATATTTCTTTAATTTTCTTTTATAACAAATACTAAAAATATTAAGGAAAAAATATTCATCCAATCAAACTTTCGGTTAAAAATGCATATCGAAAAACTCAACATCAGTATAATAGGCAATCGAAGTTTTCACAAACAACTGGGAATTTGAAGGATATTTTCCTGGAAAGTGCCTTCAACTAGTAAAAGAATGCTGTCAGTTTGAAAAAGTGGCTAGCTATTGTAAAAGAACGTATGTAAACTCTGGAACGATTTGTTTTCTTTTATTATTTTTTCGTTGTACAGAGTGACATAAACGTTTGTTTAAACCCTCCATTCTAATATTGTAAAAAGTATGCATTTTTTAATAATGATATGTTGAAAAACTCAGTTGAGTCCATTTTTTAATATTTTATTTAGCTTGGTCTCATTTTGGTTTAACCGCGATTGACACCGCACCTTTAATCGTAGATAAGCTATATATATATATATATATATATATATATATATATATATATATATATATTATATATATATATATATATATATATATAAATATATTTATATATTTATATATTACAAACGGACAAAGGTTTCAAGTTTAATATATTTCTTGTTATTAATGTTCAAAACCGCCTTTACCTTCTAAAGATTTTCTGTTTCGTCTGCGAAGGGTTTCTTTTTCTCCAATATTGATTTATATCTTCCTTTAATACCATAAAAAAAAACAAATGAAATTAAATAGTAACATACAGGCATTCTAAAATTTTCTTTATGTGTACAATCCACTCCTGGAGAGAAAATACTTAACGCCCAGCTCAATGAAAAAATACATCAGTGTTAGGTTTTACAAAGCCGAATCAGCTATTAAAGAGAAAATAAAATGTTACATTTAAAAAAAAACAACAAAAAAGTTTGTTTAAATTTTGGAAAACTTGTGCAATAAAAGTGTTTCTAAACTATTAAAAAATTTACTCGTTTTAAAATAAAATAAGCATTGTCCTAACATCACTTATATTGTTTAAAAAACTTCTGTATGTGGTAACCTAAATATGTGCATATCATAAAAGTATATGTTGTGAAAAACAGAAAAATCATAACAAATATGTGCATATCATTAAATTATATATTATGAAAAACGAAACATTTGTAACTACTTTAATTTTTTATTTAATTATATAACTATGAATTTCACTCTTAAGTTGATAAATATTTAAGTTATATATGCTTTAACATGTATATATTGCGCTGCATTTATTTATCTATTATTGTTTAATATGATTTTTATTAATATATTCATTTCTATTAAAAACTGTTTTAAGCCAAAAATAATGTTATTACCAGTAGTAATTTAGTTATAATAGCATAAATAACATAAATAATAAAATACAGAATTAACACAATATTTTTAAAATGAAAGCATTTTTAAAAAATATGATCTCTCACCTTGGATAATTTTTAAGATATTTATCCATTTATTTAATATTAAATCCAGTAATTATTTAAGCACTAATGGTATTAAAAATAATAATATTACTCTGTACAAAATATTCCATAATTTATTATTATAAAAGAACAATAATACATTTGGTCCATAATTACATAAATATTTGTCCAAAATTTATGCATCGACTGATAAAAGCGAGCATACATTAAAACGGCTTGTTTATTATTTTACTTTATTTTCGGAGTATTTCGAAATGAGGCAAATTGTTTTTAAATAAGTGAATTTATGCAGTATTTACATTATTTTATCAAATTAAAAATAATAAATTCTTTTTTAAAAATCAATAAAAGCAGCTTTATAAACTAAATAAACTAAGCCTAAAAATATACATTAATGTTTTCAGAAATAAAGGAGCTTTTAAAAAGGTGCAAAAAATACAGATTTTTACCAAAACTTAAACTGATGATGAACATTGATATACAAAATGTCTTATTAAAAAAAGAGAAGAATAATAACCATAAGTAATATAGTGACAATAAAATGTGTAAAACATAGCTTTAAAACAACCAAATTTAAAAATGGAGCTGTTTTAAAGCTATATTAATATCTAATTTTTGATCAAAGAATCTCCCAGTAAGCGACAGCATATGTTTTTTTTAATTCACCCTGTATATGCTAAATAGAAGATACAGATCTATAGGGTATTTAAAAACGTACGGCCAAATTTCAGGAAAAAATTCCCAATTGAAAAATATATAATACAATTTTTGATATTAAGATAAGAAAGGATGAGCTTGATCTACGTCACCTTCTTCTTCTTACCTGGGAGCCGTCTTGATTTACTACCGAAGGCAGCGCAGCCTCTTGGGATTTTTGTAATTAATCTTCCATTATCTTTAATACCAATCCTCCTATTAGTTCCTTCTACAAGTCTGTATAACCTCGAGACTGGTTGGTTAATATATTCTGTGGGCTCATTTTCGGTTGCCCAAATAATGCCTGTCTTTTGCGATTCAACGCTTCACATTGTCACGGTTAGTTTTTATTTCTACGTTTGTTTTAATAATCTAGTTTGTTTACTTAAGAGGTCGTTTTCATTTTTTTGCAGTTTATTTTTGGCAAAAGGTCCAAATTTGATTGTAATTGCCGGGTTACTTCTGTTTTTATATCGCCTTTGGTATCCTCCCTTATGCTTTACGTTGCTTTTACCCCTCGTAGTATTATGACTAAATGTTATTTGGGCAGCGTGGGTAGGCAACTCAAAATTTGTAACGATGTTGCCAATTTAGAGGGCGAGAAAATTCCTAAATTAGCAGCATTGTGCGTGCGCCACTGTTGCTTTTGAGAAGGACAAAGGGCCAACGGCCATGTTTTCGACTTTCAGTCATTCTTCAGGCTGTGAACTAGGAAAATTTGCAGCTTCTGGTATTCAACCATCTTTATAGGATTTGTGCTGCAAATTTCAAAATCTTTCCCGATTTAAGTTACCTTTGGTTTTGTGTGAATTTTGTTGGTTTGCGTTGCATTTTTTGCTGTTTCGGGAAAGAAATCTGCATTGCAGGACTTTGCAGTTCGACGCCCGGGGATCACGTGTTAGTTGAAAATACCCCTAACATCTTGGGGTTCTTCGGACGGGCCATTATTCTGCTGGGCCATTAATTAATTTTGAAACGGTTTCGTTTTGGTTTGGAGGAGCCATCAATTTGGTAAAGTTTTCTTGGGACAGGGGCAGAGATAGTGACCAACTGTTAATGTGTTGTTTGTAGTTTTGGACACTATTCCTCTTCACGGTGGCTGCACACCTGCCATCTCTTGGATTCAACAAAACAGGCAACATTAAAATTAACACTAACAATATTTTTTTTTAACCCTTTTTCAAGAAACAATTTAGGACTCTACCATTTAAATTTTTACCATATTGTTATAAATTATTTGCGTATATATGTATATATATATATATATATATATATATATATATATATATATATATATATATATATAATATAATATATATAATATATATATATATATATATATATATATATATATATATATATATATATATATATATATATATATATAATAATATATATAAAATAATATATATATATATATATATATATATATATATATATATATATATATATATATATATATATATATATATATATATATATATATATATATATATATATATATATATATATATATATATATATATATATATATATATATATATATATATATATATATATATATATATATATATATATATATATATATATATATATATTTTTTTTTTTTGTAAATCTTAATTTTCTTATTGGTTTTCAAATGGTGCACCTAGTCATTAAATTATTGTTAATTTAATAAGCGGTATATATATGTATATATTTTTATATTTTATATATTTTTTTGAAATTGTAGACTTATAGTTTTAATATTTATTCTTTTCATCAGAATAGAAAATTTAACAGTTATTGAGCGCATTCACCATTTCATTTTTATTATATATATTTTTGTAAACCTTTAAATTATAAATTTAAATTTTGTAATTTCATCACCTAGCGCATTCACCATTTTATTTTGATTAATTTTTCTTGTAAACTTAAATTTACAAATTTATAATAAATTCAATTAACTATTTGTTTTAAATATAGTGTTTTATTTGGCTCGCCTAGTGTCTCCTTTTTCTAATGTTAATATTGTTTAGTAAAATTTTTCTTATCTTTGAGTGGTAGTAAGTTGAACGAGAGTTAATTAAATCTTGGAAGGTCTCTGCTAGGCCTGGCACCAAAAGCAGTGGCGCCCAGTTTAACCCCCCCCTACTCTCCGGCAAATGAGTTAGGGCATTTTTGCATGGTACTAATCAGTACCATTACGGTATGGTAGGCTGTTTCTTCCCCCTCGTCGCACATTCTGCAACTTGGGTCCCCATTGTATGAGTCTATCTTGTATAGGTGCCCTATTAGTATAGTATAGTGCCATGTTAGCAACCCTACTGTTATGCGAAGGCTTTTCCTACTTTGTCTGAGTAGTTCTTTCTTCGTTTTTTTGGATAGACCCCTTATGAAGCCTTTTCCAAGTCTTATTCTACTGAGGCTTCCCCAGTACTCCTTGTGATTGTTTCGGATTCATTCCCTGGTTTGCCCTCGTGCTGTGGTTTTGGTCATTTCAAGGGCAGGTTCTGTTCCAAAGTATGGTGTGAATGATCCCTGTCTTACTAGATCATTCCGCTTTATAGGCCTTTTCATCCAATTTTTTTGTGCCATGCGTCAGTACCCGCCATTTTTTCGTACTTTTTTTTGTAAACAAGCATGTAAAAGGGCCTGTAAACACATAATTAAAATAAAAAAATACTAAAGAAATAAAGTTATTGAAGAAAAGAAATACGAAAATAAAGAAAAAAGTGCCTTAATTAGCAAATGGTTTTTAATCGATTATTTTAATGATATCAGTACGAAAAGGAACGAAAAGCGGTGTTGTTATGGGTATGTAAGAGTGATACACCTATAAATCATTTAAATACAATACAATTTATTCAATATAACAATTGTATATATGTGGTAGGCCTAATTAGAATAAAATTATAGATACTTTTTGTATAGTAAAGAAGTAATGATGCCTAACCTGTCAATCCAGCTCACTTCTTTTTCCTTTTAAAGACGTCCATGACATTTAAGCTACCTTTTTAATTGCGTATAATTATGGGCTTCAACTGAATTATAAATCAGTGAAGCACCATCACGATTTTTCCAGTAAATGATTTAATTGGGAGAAATATCGCATTCCCAGCCATTGTCGATCAAAACAGTACGAAACTTTTGAATTGCCGCCATTTCAACATGGCGACTGCGCATCGCTTCACATGATGAAAAGGCCTATTGTTGGCTTCTATTCCCGAATGTCCTGGTACGGACTTACGTTTTAGGGATAACAAAAGGATTTTTGAAAGAATACAATTAACTGAGGAATCAAAAGTTAAATTAGCAGCAAATTGGTTATCAAAGAGAGTGGTAAATGGAAATATGAATGAGTCACCTTTAAAATTCACCCGGTAATATAAACAATTTAATTTTTATTCATTACAGTAACTATGCAATAATAAATTTTGCAAACAACTAAATATACATGCAATTTTAACTGCAGAAAATACCAAATACAACATGCATCAGTGAATATTAAATATTTATATTAGTATTTGGTATTATTAATTTAAAATTTGTATTGTTTTAATATGAGGTGGTATTGTGTTTTATTGGAATAATCGCAGTAATTATTTGTCAGGAATTTATTATATTAATTGAAATTTATTGCTTAATATTATATTGTTTAAATTCATAACTAAATAGCTCAAATACCTCTTTGAAGAAAAAAAATTGATGTATTATAAAATTTTTACAATGCGGCTATGTGACATACTGACTGGAGACAAAAGTAGAAAATGCAAAAAGTAACTTAAAAATATAAAAGTATGTTTCTTAACAGTGTCCTTTGTTTGTGTATTTTTATAGTCAACTATAGATACTGGGTAACAAAGAAAGGTAACCCTTCCGTGTACAACATATTTTAATAACTATATGATTATACTAGCATTTCGCCCGCGGCCCACTTTCTATTTTTCTGGGTAAACAAAAGCCTAATTACTAACACGTTTTCAACTTTTATAATGACAATTTTTCTATAGAAGCTTTCATCCCCATTCTAACGCCCCCAGGGATGTGATTTCAAAAATGTTAAAACAGATAATTTTTAATCGCATCAATAGCCTACATACCAATTTTCGTACTTCTAACTCCAGAAATGACAACGTTCGATATAAACTTTTATCCTCCGTTTTACCCCTGTAGGGAAAAAGTTTTCTAAAATCCTTTCTTAGCTAATGTAGATAAAACTGTATGTATATATATATATATATATTTTTATATATATATATATATATATATATATATATATATATATATATATATATATATATATATATATATATATATATATATATCATACAATTCTACCTACATAATAATTTTACAACTAGAACTTTTACTTAGAAAATACCTTTTGATCAAAAATCTTCATAATTTTGCCCTTATTAGATATTTTAGACAACTCTCTCAAGCATGAGAAATATCACCCAGACAGGATTATTAAAATTGTAGCACAACCTTCTCAAAAACTTTTCTTACTTAAAGTAAACTAAAACTTACTGTTTTAGTCTTTCTTTAATTAAAATAATTTATGTTAAATATATATGGTATGTTAGTGCTTTAACAAACTTAAGAGACATAATAAAGCGTTTTTTAATAACAACACTATTCTGCACAAAAATCCTCTCCGCCAAACTGTAGTGGTAGCTAGAAAGCTTTTCGGTGCTGAGTCACAGAAAATTTAAGCTGGCTTTCATTGCAGACAAACCAATTCTTATATAATAATATTATGTGTTCACTAATATTTTTATGCAAAACAGTATTTCTCAGAAAATATATTTTTCTTTGTGTTAAAATAATGGAAAATCGATGTAAACCTTTCTGCGATAGAGAAATCCTGTTAGTATTTACGGTAGATTTATTTATTCTTAAAGCATCCTTTATTATATAAACATTTATATTTACACTCAAAAGGGTTATTGCACCGAAATCACCTAAACATAATATATCTTCCTCTATGTCAAGGTGATAGAAAATCGATGAGAACTATTTCGCAACTATGCTGGCTTTGCGGAAGTCTGGAATTTTGATTTAATAGGAATCGGCCACGCGTTCAATAAGAAAAAGGGGTTATTAATGGTTAAAGTTTGGAGTTAGAGTGAATGTAGGAAGTTGACTAAAAGAGATAAAAGATAAAAATAAAGAAAGGGTTGTTGTAGCATTAAATTGGTACGAAGTCTGTTAAAAAGTATTGGCAAAAATGTTTCTTGCAAAAATCAGACGCGTAGATGACAAAATCAAAGAATTACTAATGTTTTGTATTGATTATATAAAATGGAATTTATGGAATTTATTTTTTTTTATAAATTTAATATGGGAGGAGAAGGAAAAACTTCTGCAGGTAGCAGGTTCCATAGTCTGGACACTCTAGGGAATAAGGAACGAAGAAAGCTGAAAGTTTGGGGCCTCTCCAGTTGAACTGTTGCCAGAGAAGAAATTATACTGGCCAACTCCTCTGAGCAGAAGCGAAATATGCTTATAGAAGAGCAACGAATTCCCTACTCCTCCCTTGGTGGGCAAGAGAAGGAAGCTTTTCTGTAAGTGTGGGATCATCAATAAGACGAACATCTCTTTTTTAAATGGAGTCCAGAATGCTAAGTGTTGTAGGAGACGCCATTCTCCAGACATGAGAACAAAATTCCAAAGAGGGTCTGATTTGGAATACATAGAGAATATACAAATTGGAAGAAGAAAAATCCTTTCTGGTTCAAAAAAGGATTACAAGCTTTTTCAAGCTTTAAATATGTCAAAAGCAACGATCTGGGAATAACCAAAAAAACTCAAAGGACTTGTTCCACTTGTGTGAGACAAAGGAAAGAAGATCAGCTGTAGATCTTCTGTAACGGAATCCATACTGTCTGTCATGTAAGATCTTGTGATTTTTCAGATACTTCAAGATTTGGGAATAAATTAATTTTTTATTACTTTGAAAACAACAGAAAGAAGAGATATAGGTATATAGTTAGAAGGGATAGTTTTGCATCTTTTCTTGGGGACAGGTTGCATACGTGCAGCTTTCCAGCTCTCCGGAAAAATACCCGTGTCGAGAGATTCGAAAGTGGCTAGTTAGAATGGGTGCAAGCTCGGAAGTACATTTTTTTTAAGAGAATTGGCATTCAGCCCAGACGGTTTTTTAGTATTATGTATATGTTGTCAGTATGACTTTTTAGTTTTAAATAATAAATCTTGTTGATATTATAAATATTATTTATTTAATATAGTGTAAATCATATTAGATTTCATGGTGTTCCTGTGAAAAGTGCCTACATACGGGACAATAACAATTTCATTACTTGTTATAATAGCTGAAATCTCTTTTTGAAAATCAAAATTATATTTACGCAAATTATGGCCTATAATTAACTACCCCTTTTATAAAATTCCCTATTCCACATTTAAATTTAAAAAAATATGTTTAATCATTTTTTATTCAAGGTAGATATACAGCCATATCTAATTAACAGATTAAAGCCGCAGAAGACAGAAAAAAAACGTCCAGATTTCCTTAAAGCAAAAACATTTTCTTCTCAGTTTTTCTTTGATTTCATTAATTACGTCAAACAACGATTAAAAAGCTTTTGCAGCAAAGGTTGACTCGGGGGTGCTGAAATACTTCGTAATAAAAAATAATTAACTTTGAAATACTACTAAAAGAAAAGAAAGTCTGGGCAAATGGTTGGAAAATTTTAATTTAAGGATTATTTTCATATAAAAGTTTGACGGTTTTTAGAACAATTGAAAAAAGTTATCGTTTAAGATATAAATACCATAAATGTATATCACATTCTTTTGTTATTATGAATACATTTTTCGCCAGGAACTTCTAACATCAGTATTTTTGTACCTACACACATTTACTAAAATAGTTTTTAATGTTAAACAGAGTTATTGATAGTGGAAATCTAAGAGAGTTTAAAATACAAATAAAATACCTGTATATCATATTCTTTTGTATTATGAATGCATTTTCATCAAATAGTTTTTAATGCAATAACAATATTTTTTTTGTATAACAAATCATATCGTTACCCAAAGATCCGCCAGTATTAAACAAAGGTGGTAAAAATTTAATTGCCTTTTAGATATGCGTTTAAACGAGTTAATGCATAACATATCAATACAATAACTGTATATCATAACTTTTTGTATTATGAATACATTTTTGTTTAAAGAGCTGCCAATATTAAATAAAAATTTAGGATATTTTTAGGCAAATATTTAAATGATTTACTGCTTAGGATGTAAATACAATAACTGTATATCATATTCATTTGTATTATTAATTGATTTTCGTAAAGTTACTGCTAACTGAATACAATAATTAATTTTGCCAATGCAGTCAAATCTCGTGAATTGTTTTAAAGTGTGGATAAAAGAAAACTGCAAGGAGAAGGAAAGCTCGAGAAAGAAATTTCAATAGGCATTAACGCTTAACTACTTCTGTTGCTAATTCCTTTTTAGAAGCAAGAAATGTAATTCTCAATTTTTTACGCTCTTAAACTGATTCGGTCGCTGTGCAACTTGACTTGTAATTAATTGCTGGAAAGAATTTAATTTTACTGGAGGTAATTAAGAAATTTGAGCAAACAAGGGTCGCTAGAACAATGATATCTAGTTGTTTCAGCAAAAAATGACAAATCTGTGACTTAAAAGCTAAAATAGAAAATTTTAATAATTTCTTTAATTTTAAATTTTAAAAATATTTGATTTTAATTATGAAATTAAAGTAAAAAAATTAGTTTAATTTTTTTGAATTAATCGTAGCCTTTGTTACGTTGCAAAATTCAACGTAACAATATTATTTGTATATATGCATTATTTTATGTATAAATACCTTTGTATGTAAATACCTTAAAATAAGGGGAGCAGTTGTAGCCCATCATTTTGTTTTTCTTTTGCTTAAAACTGTCTGTTGTCTGGAGCGCAAGGGATAGTTTAAATTGTTTCCATTTTTGTTTACATTTTTGAAGGTTTTATTGATTTTATTTTCTCTCAGAGGTTAATGACCTGTTACTGATTGCCTTTTGGGTTTACCTAGATTAACGTGAATTTTTTATTAAGCTTAATTTTTATGCTTTTGTTTATTATTTTTGGAGGTTAATGTTTTGACGTTTGAAATAGATCAGAAGTTAGCAACGAACAACTGTTTATTTTTGCCAGTCTATGGCAACGAACCAGCTAATGGGTCGTGTGTGAGTTGGTAGAATTGTATCAAGAAGGGGGTTGGTACCGCCAAGGTTAACCTGGACAGAAAACGCTGCTGGTGTGAAATAGCTTGGGAAGCTCTCTCTCCTGCTGACCACCAAAGAGATAGCCCACGTGAAGGCAATGTTCTAAAGTTAATTTTCAACCCTTGTTTTGGGGATTGTTGAACAAATGCCTAAGTAAATTTCCCGTTTGTTTGTGCTAATTGAGTACGTTGTTTCGGAGTGAAATGTCACGTTATCCGTAAATTTTTGGGAAATTTATGTCTTCTTAAAGAAGGATTATACCACGTGGAAAACTTGTATGGAACCCTTTTTCTTCGTTAATGTCTTATAAGGGGCGATAGTGGCTCGTTAAGTTTGTGGAAAAAGGTAAGAATTTTACTATTTCACACAGTTTTATCAAATTGCTAGTTTGAATTTTTGATCTAACTTTGAAAACGTATTGTATTCGATTTTGGGGTTATGATAATTGCATAGTTAATTTATGGGGTTTTTTTAAATGGATTGTTTTTTTAAGGGGATAACTTTGTCTAGCATTTTTATGCTTATTGGGTAATTTATGTAAGGGATGTAATTCATGTGTTTCGTAAAGTATCATACGTAACCATGCATAAAGCTTAGACGAGTTGTTTTTTTAGGGTTCTTTCTACTTCTTTCTTTTCGTCTGTTCTTTTCTATCCTGGTTTTACCCCTTTGAGTTCTTCGACTTGATTTTGTGTTCCGGCCCATGCTGCTTATGCCTAGTTCCAGTTCGAGTTAATGGACTTAATCACATGCCTTATGTTGGAGATTCAAGTGACAAACCCAAGTTGCCGACATTAGTTGCTGATGACTGACAAAGACTACTGTTTCTAAGGCACAACCACTTGCTTTCATAATAACAGGAAAATCACAGCTAAGTCTTAAGTTTAAGAAAATTTTGTAGATTAATGATATTACATTGACTTAAGATAATGTCATGTCGATAGTCTAGCCTTAGATTTAAACTAAAATTTTTATTGAAAACACCTGCTAATCTTTTGAATAGCTTGATGTTACTTAATACCTTCTCTGTCTGAGTTAACAGTCATTAACACATTATTTTCTCGGTACCTTCACTAAAATCTAAGACTGGAATTTGGACACAAGTATACACATGTACACTTTGAAGCTTTAAAGTTAAATTAAGAATATACAACATAGGGGTATGGATATTGTGGTGCGTATCCGCTTACTTATATGTAGATACGGTGTTAGGAACATTCAGTGCTTATGTATCGGTTTGGTAATACATATGCATTGGAGTATTCGCGGTAGGTCATAGTTTTAACACACTTATGATTAGCATGAGATTTATTACTAGTAGTCTAGTAATAATCTTAGGAGACTTGATGTTTAACACGGGTGTACTATTGAACAAATTGATAGGAACAATTGGTAGTTGTGAGTTGAAATCATTAATCATTTGGTAATAATCTTATACGGTTTAATTATAAATATTGAATTTGATCATTGAAGATTAATTAGAGATAGATTTACTGATATTGGTTTTTGTTTAACCCTTGACCGGATATATATTTTTGTTTAAGCCTTAGGGCTCTCAGATATTTTGCTGTAACGTCCATAACGTCATTCTGCTTCATTTTATTATTTTTTTAATTTGTAAGTGCCTATGGAAAAGTTTTAAATGCAACTTATGGCCTTACGTATAGGTGGGTAACATACTAGAAGGTTTTCTGTAAAAGTTGTAATCTTACGGACTTTGTTATATATAGAGTTATATTGCTGACAATTTATTAATTGTCCAGCTTTTGGGTTTAGTAACATTAAATTTGTATATAAGTCAAATTTAGTTTAACATTGTCATTTATTTTTCAATAATTTAAAATCTTATTAAATTTTTGTTTAAAAGGCGCATCCACCAATTTGGTAGGAATTTGTTACAATTATTTTATTATTTTTTGTAATAAAGCATTAACTAGTATATTTATATTTTGACTTTTATTGACAATACCCCTTCAAGAATGCACTCGCCTTTGTGTAGAGCCTCATGCGACTGTAAGTATTTATTGTAACCATCTTTAGCCGATGATTATTTTTATTTTTTGTTTCTGAGCTAGCCGAGCACTTCCTTAGATAATTTTTATTTGATAATTATTTTGTCTTAAGTAATTTATTAGATAATTATTATTGTTTGCCCAAGTGGGGCGTTAACATTTGCCTGTTATAAATTGGCGTTATAAAATTATGGTATTAAATTTGGTTATAAAAATTCCGGTAAACCAAAATTTTATAACGTATATTCCCCATAATAGACTACCTATTTTGATATTGAAATAAATTCTATATGAGATAAGTCAGTACGTTTTTTTAAATATTATTATCTTCTATGACTTTTGGGATTTGAATAAACATATTTTTAATCGAGTAGGCACCTGTCACAAAACTTGGAAATATTGATTTTCGTAAAAGGTCATTTTGCTAATAAAGCATCAT
The DNA here is from genome assembly GCA_019359885.1 of Listronotus oregonensis. NCBI lineage: Eukaryota > Metazoa > Arthropoda > Insecta > Coleoptera > Curculionidae > Listronotus > Listronotus oregonensis. The sequence goes on along the minus strand of JAHBCN010010258.1, from coordinate 14,252 downwards.
TAGGTTTAACACATAAAATTTAAAGTTTAGTTTTAATTCTCATGGATTATTTAGTTCAACAACAAGATTTTTTCGTTAAAACATAAAAATAACTTAATAGAATAGAAGAAGATGAAGCGACAGAACATACCGCTAAAAACTCCAAATGAGTTCTGCGAGAAATGTTTAATGGCTGACTTATTTCACTATTTGGGGATTTAAATTGGCTTCTAAGGTCCCCGGACTTAACTGCACCAGACTTTTTTCTGTGGGGCTATTTAAAGTCAGAGGTTTTTGCAACTCGTTCAGAAAACATCCAAGATCTTAAAGTTAGAATTCCTAAAGAGGTTCGGTAAATAGATTGGGTTTTCCTTTATCGTGTCATGAATCATTTCTTGTCAAATCTTAAAAAGTGCATTGAAGTTGATGACGCTCACTTAAAAGACGTAATTTTTAAATGCTAGGATAAGTCGTATGCTATAGTAAATCCCAAAGAGCAAATTGTAATTAAGTGTAATAAAATGTTAGCTTTATTAAGTTTTAACAATTTTACTAAGCAATTAAAATGGGTAGTCCATTATGGCAAACCCTGTAAATATAATATATGCCAGTAATGTTTCTGGTAGGCGTTTTTAAAGGAATATCAACAAGGTAGCTGCTCATCTTTAAAATATAAATTCAATAAACTGCAGTTCGGATATTAAAATATGTATAATGTGATAAAGTGTATTTTATCTTTGGAAATATATGGACAAAAATAAAATATTCTGCTTAAAGATAATAGAAAATGGCCAACTGCTCGATTAAAAACTAAAGTTTGACTTTACTTTTCCTGTTCGCATAAAAATTTCAAGAAAATAAAATTATTTATTATTATTTTTTTACTATTAGCCGCATTTAATAAATTCTTCTCTTTTTGTTACCTAAATTTTATTCAAAATATCATCTTGATGACTTAACATGACATACTTGTATCTCAAAACTAAAGCGTTTGCCGACATATTTTTATAGATTTTTTTAAATAAAAAAAGTATCTATGGGCTATCAACGGTTGTCATTTAAAATCTGTTTACTCTGTTTACGATAGTTTGTTTCTAATTAAAAAAAACTTTTTTTATGAAGTACTGTAATTAAAAAAAATCTCACTTCGAGACCTCTGCAAATCTTAAGGCTCTTATATTTTTAAAACCATGGGTTTTCTTTTCCGTGCATCTGTTTGTCAGTCTTTTGGATTTAATAAGTTCAATAATTAATATTTTGCCTAATTTGATTACAATTAAAATAACTAAACAGGTTAAGATTTATTTCGATCGGTTAAGTTTTTGGCCATTGTAATACCTTGTGTACTTCATTCTGTTTGTTCCTTGACAAAGAAAAATAGAAAAGTTAATCTATTAATCTAAAACGGAAAATCGACTGGAAAAGTAAATTTAATTAAATTTTTAAAAGATTGTTTTCAAGTTTCTCAAAAGGTCTGTATAAAACTTTCTAATTGCTATGTACTGTGTTTTAAGTTTTGAAATTTCGCAATTTTTTATTTTATTCTTGCACAATGTTCAGAACCTCGAACATTTACTGCAACCCAAAACTTCGGTAATTAATAACACAATTTTCTAATTGGACTGGCAGATTTGTATTAGATCAAACTTTCAGACGTTTGAAAGGTTCGCACAGTTACAAAATAGTTGGCATCGATTTGCTGTCACTGCGAACGTGGAACAAGAAGAATTATGGAATATTTGGTTACGGAGCAATAACCTTTTGGTGTTAAGTTAAATTTAGTACATAGAACAAATGAGTATTTTAGTATATTTTCTTTGAGACTACTCACCTTACAATCTTTTTTTTTGAAATGAACCACCGTTGTCAGGATAAAATTAAAAGAAATTTAAATTTTAAAATTAGGAAATTCTGACAGTTTTTAAAATAATTATTTTGAAACTAAAATATCTTTTAAAAACTCTTTTTTTTTTTGTTTCAATTAGAACGAATTATTTTAATTCTATCAAAAAGACTTTTCAGTTTTTTTAATCATTATTGGGTGATTAGAGTTAAAATTTAGGTGTAAATTATAATTCAAAAATTATTTACATGTTTTTTTTATTAGAATATCAAGAAAAGGAATTTATGAGTTAAATATAATACATTTTTCTAACATTTATTTGTTTTCCCCCATAACTGCATAATGTGCGGACGTTTGGGCATCTTCAATAGCCATTTTCTCAAAAACCAACAAAGATAGATATAGGATATAATCCAGATTTTATATTAAAAATGGCATGTAGAATCCAAATTTTAAAAAATATAGAGGGTGTTGCATTAAAATTTTTGAAGTAAAATTATTGGAAAAGTCAATTTTCGCGGCACTTCCGGTAAAGCCGGAAGTAGTTTTATTATGACCCCCACAGATAGAGTCTTCAGAAACAACTAAATTAAACATAATAACTTTTTATAACATTTATTTGTTTCCCTATAAAACTGCATAATGTGCGGTAATTTGGCCATCCTTAATCTCCATTTTCTCAAAAACCAGAAGAGATAGGTATAGGATATAATATAGATTTTATATCAGGAATGATCCGTAGAATCCTAATTCTTAAAAATATACAAGGTGTTCCATTAAAAAAATTAAAGTTGATGTCGTTTCCGGTTAAACCAGAAGTGATAGGCACATGTTATAATATCCAAAACCCGCATATTATGATATAATATGTCATACTAAAATTTAAAAGCCATATGTTTTTATTCAAGAAAATAAAGGGCTGGGTAGTGATTTCGTTGTCACCCGGTATATATAAAATATATTTGTAATAGGTCTATTTTAATTTTGTCTTGAATTTGGTTGTTCAAATTTTAAAAAGCACTTGTTTATAAAATCAAGAGGATAATTATTTTGAACTAAAATATCTTTGTTTTAATCAGAACAAATTATTTTAATTCTATCAAAAAGACTTTCCAGCACCTTTTTACCATTATTGGGTGATAAGAGTTAAAATTTAAGTATCTGGTTTTATGTGTAGGTTTTCTGTAAATTTTAATTTAAAAATTGTTTACTTATCTTTTTTTTTATTAGAATATCAAGAAAAGGAATTTATGGGTTTTATTCTTTTTCTAAGGTAAAACGAATAGTGGATTCTTGTGTATTAATGTGTGTTTAAAAATCATTTAGACAATGTTCGTCATGTTGATGAATAGAAAAGTGTCATCTATATATCTCCTTCATACTAAAGGTTTATAACAATAATTCTGTACAAAATTGGATTTAAAATTTTTCATAAAAATATTAATTAATAATGGTGATAAAGGTGAACCCATGGCCATGCCAGAAGTTTGTTTATAAAAGTCAGTGTTATATTGGGAATATGTTGTTTTACGCAAAAAGTTATTAATTCAAGAATAGAGTTTATGTTTACTTTGGTGTTTTTGCCAAGTTGGACATCAGTTTCTAATTTATTTTAAACAATATTTAAAGTTTTATCGACAGGAACATTTGTAAATAAACTAACAACATACTACTATCAACATTATGAATTTTATAACCTAGGTAATGTGCGTAATTAAGGTTATCTTTCTAATTAGTAAAGCTTCCTTTTTGATCTGTGCTTTTTTATATAAAAGATCTACCGTTCTGTTCAAAACAAATTCTACCGCAACGCCCACAATTCAGATGCTAAACTCCGGATTTGTGGTCTTTTTGACTTCCAATTTATTGTCTTTTAAATATTTTTTAAAAACTTTTTAAAAACGCAACATATGACTTTAACAAAAAAAGGTTTACCTTGTATTATAACCTGTCTAAATATGTTCTAGAGTTTTATTTAAAACCTGTGTAGGCGAAAGGTTTAAAATTAATTAAATTCTTAAGATTAACACTATAGAACTTGACAAACTAAAGCATACTTTGTAATATTTTAAAGGTATCTTTTGGCGAAACGATTAATATTTGTTAAATACTTTTTATTTTTTTAATTTAAGATACGATTGCTTATATCGTAACAATTTCTATTTATTTCTCAAGCAAATTGTTTGCGCTAAAATTAAATTCCCTAATGAATTAACTTAGATTGGAAAACTAGATTAGAGTCAGTTTAAAAAGATTTAAAGGGAGGATTGCTGCGAAAATAATATTTTAAGATACGACGTTTAAAGTTTTTTCTAACAGAAGAGAAATAAAATTGGAATTAATATTTAACATTAAAATGTTTTTAAATTATGTTATTTTTAAAAAGTTTTTTTAGACGATGTAAAGGAATAAAAATATAAGGAAAAATTCTACTTGAAATAGTTTATTATAGAAATAGCAAACCACGTGTTTACGAAAAATATTTAAAACTAATTAATTAACCAATTAAATTAATACAATATATAACTGCTTATTAAATAAGATTTTTCTTTTGTTAAAAAGGGCGCTATTAGGTTTGTTGCTTCATTTTTTTTAAATGTTAGTACTTTGTTATGAACACTTGGAAAGTTTCAAGTAGATTTGTCAACTTATTTGTGTATTTACAGCTGCTTTAAGTTGACAAGACACAATATTTCTTTTATTACGTAAAAGATTACACCACACTACAAAAAATATTCAAACCTGGTGCTATATGAATTTTTTTATGTATTCTTGCTTCCTAAACAGTAGAAAAATTTATTTGTCCGATTCATAATATTCAAATACTTTCTGTTGTTGTTCTTCTTCTTAATCTTCTTCTTCTTCCTCTTCTTGATTTCCTTCTTCTTCTTCTTCATCCTGGGTGTAAGTGAATTGCGTCAATAGCGATGTATCGCCTGTCTGTTCGTCAGTATCAAACGAATCCTCTGCTGTTGGTGATTCAACAATAGAACACGACCGGCTTTGACAGTTTGTGCATGCCATAGAACAGTTGCAAAAAATTGTGTTTAGCAGTTTTTCCGGCGCAGGTGGGAGTAAAGTCTGAATTGGTTCTAATGTATTATCGACCAACTTCCAACCCCAGTCGTAAAAAACCCAAAAAGATGTCGATGTAGGCAACTGGGGTTGAAAAAGTCTAATTCATTGTTTTTTCGATGATTTTAAAAAAAAATGCAATCTACTTATCTAAAAGGTTTTTTTAGTAAAATCAAAAAAAGGGTTGGGTTAAAAATTTTTTTGGGGATTGAATAACTTTTTTTAAAAAACTTCCCCTTGAAGAAAAATTTTTTTCAAATTTTTTAAAAGACTGTTGTTTTACCCCCCCTTAAAATCACATTCGTATCCACCCAGTTATTGCTAAAAATTTTAAATTTTAACTTTTCAAAAATCGATAAACTTTTGATTCATAATTTTCGATTGATTTTGATTTTTCCGGGTTTTTTGAAGAACGTAGTTTTTTTTTGGGAGTTCAGCAGCGATAATGATAATTACATCTTCCCAACAAAAAATTTTTATTTGTCAAATAAATTTTTTATTGCTTTTAATTATATAACCCATAATATTATATTATATATTTTATCCCAAGTTACAACCCCGAAAAAAAAATATTTTTACTTATATTACGCTAAGGTTATATAATGATTTTATACAATAGCTTACAAATTTTTGAATCGGTATATCTCAGAAACGGTGGTTTTAAGGAAAAAAAATATTAATATCTTTTTTATAGATAATTTTATGATCTATTTTATACATAAAATATTTTTTTACTGGCGTATATTTTAAAGACAAGAACAAACCAACTATAAACATTTATTAAAAATGTAATAAATTAGAAAGGATAAATGCATTAATTTAAATGCAACTAATGTAGACCATTTGCTTTTTGATAAATGTAAAAGCTGAATTTTTCCATCCGAGCTTTACAAAGTCAAGCAATTTAAAAAGCAAAAAATTAACAAAGGACCCATACTCTATTTCCTCCGAACAATTTTTCTTCTCTGGAAATTCATAACTTAAAATTCTAACCCACTTTTTCATTTTTAATTAAACCACGGTCCAGAAGCAGCCGTTTAGCTAGCATTTGTTTTATTCATATCGCCATTTGTCGACAGTTATATTTTATTTATTTTATACTGCACAAAATGAAATTATTAATGATTGTGCTGTTGGTATGTTGACTCTGTTCTTGTAAATAAATTAAATACAACATTTTATATTTACGGACTCTTTGGAGGAAAATACGAAAAAAAGTACATGTAAACATATCTCCTGAACTTTTTTAATACAACAGTAAATGAAAGATTCTTGAATTTTTATCAGACTTAAGCCCAAAAATAAAATAAAAACTGCTATTCTAAAAAAATAAACTCATAAACATTTTAAAAGATTGATAAAACTAATAGTAATCCTAATAATAAGTAAAAAAACTCAAACTAAAAAAAAATATTTTTTTTTAAAAATTTAATAAATATTGCTACTTAAATACCCAATTTATAAAACTCCATCCTAACATTCGACAATACCCCTATTAATGGAATTAGTAGTGCCTAATATTTTTGCCCTTAACTCAATTAAATTTTATATATATATATATATATATATATATATATATATATATATATATATATATATATATATATATATATATATATATATATATATATATATATATATATATATATAAAAAAGTTAATTTGTTGATTTTTTTGCCCTTTTTGCCTTGATATATTGTTTATGGTTTTCCAAAATTTTCTGGATTTTCTTGGGGATATCAGGCAATATATAAAAACAGTTGCTTACTGACAATTTTCATAATTTTTGTCAATTACGACGTTTCGGCCTGGAAGGGCCTTCATCAGGTATATATGTTTTTTTTTTTTAATAACAACAAATCGATCGCAATACAAAAAATTTTTTTTATTGAAATTTTACCTATATAATATATTAAAATTTTTAAAACTTACCTTAAAAAAATAAAGTTTCTCATAAAAAAAAAAAACTCACTATGACACCCCTCTCTAGACGAGTTTCGCCCCCGCCTTACAGGAACTTATCAATAGGGCTGTAATGAGTGTTTACGAACAACAGAGAAACAAGTGTCTACTTAAAAGACAAACATCGTTGCCTTGCAGTAAGATGTAACAACCCTTTCTTTCGATGCCAAAAAAAAAATTTACAAATTTAGCAGAATCGGGCATCGAATGCCGAGTGGGTCATTAAGTATGTGGAAAAATAGGAAAAAAAAAAATTTTTGTATGTGTTGGTTAGGTTAGGTAAATAAACAAATATATCATGTATTAATAGTTTGTGTGCATGTCCTTTTTTAAAACAAATTTTTCAAATTTTTTTCGTAGGCTTATTTACGAGGTATATAGGTTTTATTTTGGAATATCTAGGCCTGATTAAAATGAGTTTTGGCAGCTGTAGACCAGACAATCATACCATAGGTAAGTGTTGGATGAATTATTTTGTAGATTATGAGTTAATTGTGTTGATGTAAGCCTGCTGGATTTCAAATTAAATTGATGGTCTAGAATAGCTTAGCCTTCTTCTGAGCCGGTTTAAAGGGCCTTAATTTCAAGGGGAAGAAACCCGATTTGTAAATATTTCGTTACCACGCGTACCTAAACGAAGACTTGATATTGGGTTTTAATTTTCAATCATTATTTTATTTTTAAAACGCGATATTATTATAAAAAAATTAAATTAAAAAAACTAAAACAAGTCAACTCACAGGAAAACATGTATCTTCTAATCTTTGCAAAATTAAAACAAATTTAAAGTTCTCGTGTCCGTTTAATCTTAGGTTTTTACTATTTCTAACAGCCTGCAAATGAAGTCTTATGAACTAATCGATACCTTCTTCAAACGCTGCATATGATCTCTCATTTCTACTAACCAATAGCTATGATTAGCCCTGTCATTATGGAGGACAGGTCATTAGGTTGAAGGAAATTGTTTCCGAAACGCATTGTCACGATGCCTTTCTGGAAATTGGCACATATTGGGAAACTGGAACGGACTCCGAGCCTAAATCAATTTATTATAAGACGGACGGGATGATTATTATTGTAGTCGATGATTGATTAGCCTAAGAAGAAAAGTTAAGGATATTTGATGGTAAGCTACCTAACATTAAAGGGTGTGTTTTTCCTCAGTATATTTATAATAATTAAATTTTTAAAAATTAAGTTTTTAGCTTAAATCTGATTTTTAATCAACAAAAATTAGCTTTTTTACTAAATACAAGTTGTGTGTAAGTAATAATATGCGAATCTTAAGTACGCAGTGGCATTTATTGCAGGTTCATATTTAGGGGTCATTCACAAACCACGTAATTCTCTTTACAGGGGGGAGGGGTATTTAGTTGGTGCGACCCGATGTCACGTAACGCTAAGAAATTTTTTTTTTATACTTGTAATGAAAATATCCCACTGGCTAATGGCGTGTGCCGTTCGGCATTTGTCGCATACGAGCCATTAGTACGTCTAGGGCTCTAGTACCCCTTCCACCCGCATTCTTAAGTTCTCTCTTTGCTTCAAGTCAACGCGTACGAAAACCTAAACAATCATAATCCGTTACGCTTTAAACGTCGTCATTCTTGATGTCTGTTTTGAGCTTAAGTAACATACCATATTTAGGGAGAGGGGGGTCTACGAAATTCTACATATCGTTACATGGAGAAAAGTGTGGGTAAAAAAACAAGAAAAATGCGTTATGGATGGCCCCTTTTTAAAATAAAAGTAAAGTTAGGCTTTAACAGTTGCATGCGTATGGGCACTGACTTTGATATTGTTTTGTAACGCCTTATATAAAAACACAGATTTTCGTTTTACACCTTTTTATTAGCAATCAGAATAACAAAAGTTTCGATGGTAATAACAATGCAACGCAGCTATGGTAACTATTTAGTCGTCAGTGTCATCAACTGAATCGTTCAAAAGTCGATTTAACTCTGGCTCTTGTGAGGTTTCCTATCGTCTTCTATAGTAACGTCGTGAAATATAATTGAAAAGTCTGGAATTAGCCGGACGAATTCTCTTAATACAGGATGCAAAAAAAGTGCTAATTGGATGACTCCAGTGCCTTTAGGACACTTTACAATGATCGTCAAAATAGGAATCATCAATTGTATTATAATCTTGGTTTTTGTATGTTTTTTTTTGGATATGTAGTTTTTTTATATGTCAGATTTGATGTATATTTTTAATTTTGTAGATGTAAAAATATATGACCAAAAATAGAGTTAAAAAAATATGTGTTTAAGAGCCTTTTTCTCTTTTATATGCAGCTTACATTCTATCAGCCAACAGAACGAAGTTACACAATAATGCCACAGATTATGCATGCATAAACTGAGACCGTAAGAGAAAAGAAGTTGGTTAAATAAAAGTTGCGCATTTAGGTGCCTAACAACATGCCGATTAAAAGTTCTAAAATTCCGAGAAATTGGATACCCAAAAAAAAAATGAAATTTGGCGTTTTTCGTTTTTTTTTTTTTTTCTCGTTATTTAAAGAGATAGGAAAAAAAAAGACACTTTCTTATGGCCAGTTTTAGAATCTACAAAAAGCGTTGAGAGATTTCCTTTACGACTTTTTTGTTTCGTTAAACATCTTTAATTTTTTTTTTTTAAATACGACACTCAATTGTTTATTGCATTTTTTTGCAGTAGGGAATAATCCCAATTACAATGATGTATAACATTTAAAATTTTTCTGTTAAATAAACATATTTTCCATAAGGCAATCAGTTAGACAAGGAACGCACATCTTTTCTTATAGGGCGTTCCATATTTGTTCATAAATATTAAGTATTATAAATTTTTTTAATTGGGATAACAAGGGGTTCAAAAAAATTAAATAAAAAACCCAGGTCCGTATTTAAAAAATAAAATTGATGATGGTTTAACGAAAAAAACGTCGTACGGAAAATCTCTCAAACTTGTTTGTAGAGCTTAAAAAAATGGCCAAAAATGTCTTTTTTTTTTCGATTCTCTTTAAATAACGTCAGAAAAAAAATTTTAAAAGAAATCGGCAAATTTCGGTTTTTTCCAAAATCTCCCGGAAATACTCGGAATTTTCAACTTTTAAAGTGGACATGGTTAGTTACGCAAATACACAACTTTGCCATAATTTAACCGACTTCGTATCTCTTACGGCTTCCGAGATCCCCATGCATGCACTCGAATCTGTGGCACCCTGTATAAATGTACTTATATTTTTGTAAGTTCCTCACGTTAGAAATGTCAACCATAAAATATTACAAATTACGTCATATTATAGAAATATATCATTGTAATAACAAAGTATCCTGACACTCGATTAAATTTTACTTGTTTTCTCTCATATGACTAGGTAAATTATGGTTTTTGCAAATGAATCCCAGCAGGTGGTTTCGCAAGGAGAAGCCTTTTCCGCATTATCAGCGAAAATTTGCATTTTCGCGGCGCACTTGATAAATTTGCAGTCAGGGTATTGTAACCATGTCACCAGTTTACGGTGGAAAATTTATCAATGTCAGTGAGCAACATCTTGCGGCGGTTAAACGCAGTGGAAATTATTTCCTTACTCTGTTATATAATACGTCATATATGTGCATTTTATCGAATATTTATTACTAAGTTATAATACTGTTCTACATGAAAATCCTCGCCAAACATATTAGTTATTTTAAAAATTTACATCAGTACTGTGGGAAAAATCGCCCCGTCGAAAAAATTTTTAAAGGGTAGCTTAGGGGGCTGACATCCAAAAACTACTTTTCCCCCGGAGTTGTGATTTCAATTTAAAGGAACTTTTTTTTTATGAAAAGGGGAACTTTTTAAAAAGATGGGTTTTCTTTTTTCTTGATTTTTTTGAAAAGGCCCACTAGGTTATTAGATTTTACCAAACGCCTAAACATATTGTTTTTCCCCCCCCTTTTCCCTTGGGATTTCTCTGTTGTTTTTTTTTGCTGCCACCTGGTAATTGCACTAGGCACAAAGGTAACCCTCCCCTTTTTCTAATGTTTTTTCCCCCAGAGCAATAAAAAAAACTTTCCCAAAACAATTAAATCTTTTACAAATATAAATAAAGCAACTATTTAAAATGATAAAAAAAAAAAAAATTAAAACCCAACAATGAGAACTAGTTTTTAGGGGAAATGAACTGCCTTTTTTATTTATTGGCAAAGTTCCAAATTTTTAAAAGATAAGACCCCCCAAAATTTAGGAAAAAAAGCTTTTAAAAAAAAAAAAAATTTTTAAAAATCCCCTTACTGCTGTTTATATTTAAAAAAAAACAAAGGATGAAAACCCCCTTTTCCCTTTAAGAAGGATACCCTTAGTAAAATTTCCCCTTTTTAAATATTCAATCTTTTATTTTAAAAAAGAATTTAATTTATAAAAAAAAATGTTTAAGATCAAAACCCTTGAAAAGAGAACCACGAGAAAACAAACACGTTATAACGGGGTTTCGACTGAAATTTAACCCCAAAATAAAAATTTTTAAAAATTTCCATGAAACTTATTCCCCCTTTCCCCCTGGTGGTTCCCCCACTTGATTTGGGTGGCCCCCGGCTTAGGCCCTTTTCCACCAATTAAACATGAATTTTAAACCCCCAACCCCGCCCTGTTAGCGTGGGTTCCCATTTTACGCCTTTTTGGGCACATTTTGGCCTCCTAAAACCCAGAGGGCGCGAGTGGTTCTAAAGGGGGTTCATTTAGTTTTAAACCTAATTTACGGCTTTAATGTTCAAGTCTTTTTAAATTTTTATATAAAAACCCCTTTATAGTAATCTATTTTTACAAATTTCCCTTACTAAAAAAGGTCCGTTTTGGATTAAAAAAAAACCTATATAAATTTTATCGAAAATTTTTGGGATTTTTCTTTTTTTTGTTGTTTTAAATAGGAAAAAAAAAATCAAAAGAAAAACTCTTCACAAATAAAATTGATACGCTAAAAAAACAGAGTCTTTATAATTCTTTTGCCAAAAGGAAAATGTTTTAAAAAAAAAAGACCCGGGGGGGGGGAAATTTTGCCCACATCTGTGCTTTCCCTTTTTTTAAAACCATAAACCAGTTGGGGGTGGTTCGGGAATTTCTATATCTCGAACAATATTTGGTTACTGTTTATGATGTTTTACTTAATTCCAGGATGCGATAAATTAAGTTTTTTTCTTAAAAAATTTACAACCGATATATTTATGAAATAAGTCCTGGGAACGTTAAAAAAAAATATATTTTCAGATTATTGTTTATCTTAGAAACCCTTACCCCCCCTAAAAAAGTTATTTTTTCCACTTTTGGCAAAAAGGTTTTTTTTTTGCAAGAAATACCCTTTTTGAAAATACAGGGTGGTCAAGATATTTCCCTTACAGAAACCTTTTAACCAAATTTAAATGATTTTTTTTAAAAATGCCAATGGCAAAAAAAATTTGGTTAACCAACAGCGAATTTTTGAATATTCATCAAAGACTTTGAATGTACAGGGTGTCCCAAATTGAGCCTTATCATTGGGATTTTGAAAAATCCTTTTTAAAGACCGGGATTTTTGGGGGTCGGGTTTAAAAGGGGGCAAAGAAACGCAATTTGATACTGATCAAAATGCCACCTTGGGAAATTTTAAAAACCCTTTAAATTTTTTTCGAAATTTTTGAAAAAAACCAATATTCGGGTTTTAAATTTTTTTTTTTTATGACTCTTTAATAGATGTAACAAAATAAATTTTACATTCCCATTGCACTTTTTTTGTTCTATAAGATAGTGTTATTAACTTTACAGATCGACGTTTCGTCTTCGAGCTTCGAGCTGCCATCATCACCTTTGTTTTTTTAATTACGGTCCTGGATTTTTTATTTTGGATTTTAAGACCTAAGATCCCAAAACCAATGTATCGCACTTATTAAAAAAATCATATTAATGGCAATTTTCATAAGAAATCATGTGTTAGAGAGAGATGGATAATAGATTTTTGGTAGGAAAATATTAAAATTATTTTTCCGAATAAGTTGATGATGGCAGCTTAAGGACGAAACGTCGGTGTTAAACCCAATTTAAAACCGTTTTATTAAAAAAAAAGTGGCAATAATTAAAATTTCCCTTTTGTTATATCTATTTAAATAGAGTAAAAAAAAAATAAAAATTTAAAAACACCAAATATTCGGAAAATTTTTTAAAAATTTTAGGTATTTTCGAAAAATTCAATTTTCCTTCTTTTTTTTCAGGGCCTCCTTCTCTTCGTTTTTGAAATCCCAATGATAGGGCCCCCAATTTGGGGTACCCTGTAAAATGTATGACAAATAAGTTTGTTTAAAAAATTCCACAAAGGGGGAGTTTCCAATTCTACGTTTTCTATAGGTTTAGGGAAAGTGTGCACAATTTGGCAACAAAAGAAACGTACAAAAACATGCACCGTAAAAAAACCCCAAAAAATAAAGGGAAAATTAAAATTTTGGGGTTTTTTACTGGTTTGCAGAATGGCTATGTAGTTATTTTTTATGCGAATGAAACAGCACGGGCAGAAATCAATAGTATGCCGTTAAAAAATGTCTTTTACGTAAAAACATTGTGCTTGATCTAAAAAATGTCCTTTTTAAATCTTTACTAGAGCAGCAGAATTTATTGACCTCCTCCGTACAAAAAATAAAAGTTTTTTTAATATTTTTAAAAAAATTTTTTTTTATTTAGGACAAAAACCCCTGAGAGGTAAGGAAAGTTTTAAAAAGAAAAATTTTTTTTGGGTCCAAAAGAAAAGTTTTTAAAGCCAAAAATTTTGAAACTGTTCTTGTCCCAAAAGAAAATAGTGCGTGGACTGCCTTCAAAAAAAGTGGAAGTTTTTAGGTAACAAGAAATTGGATAAGTACACAGATCTAGTTAAAAAAGTTACCCAATCTTACAAGACATTCGATTCCAATATTTAACTGAAGCTGAATTTTTATCCACTCATTCCTGACAGATGAAGTGCAGTTTCAGACGAAGACGTGAAATCTTTCACCAGCAAAAACATGATTTAGTTTTTTCAGTAATTCAAACGTCACAAGATTGATTTATATTTGTTTCCCTCATATTTTATATTAATCATCTCTTTTTGAAAAACTTGTGAGTAATAAGAATAAAAGCTCACATTAAAATTCAGCATATTACAAAAGATATAAAAAACCCGAAAAATATCAGCGACAAAAAAATTACAATGCAGAATAGTGTAATTTACCCACTGAACTTAAATTTTAATGATTTATTATTTAAAAGAAGAAAAAATACCATGGTCAGTGGTTATTATTAATAATACATTTTGTTGCAAAAAGCCTTACACTTATTATTTACCAATCCAAGTATTTTAAATTTAGTTTCTGTATATTAAGAAAACCACACTATCCTAAATGCTTTGTTTTTATTTTTATGAATATTCC
>JAHBCN010010257.1:0-32390 GCA_019359885.1 Listronotus oregonensis | reverse complement strand
TTATTATTATTATTATTATTTTTAAAATTTTAAAATAAAAGATAATAAATTATTGAAGTATTACTTCAGATTTAATACGTTAATAGTGTTAATAGTTTTACACATTAAAAATACCACTGAATAAGTTCCTAGCTTTAAACTTTTTTTAATAATAACAAATACACAACTACTCTGGTTTAATAAAAGTACACTAATAACATCACATCATTATTTAAAAATATCAATTAAAGGAATCACAACAATTGTCCTATCTAAACAAAATAAAGTACGAATCTGGACAACGACCTTTGACAATAAATGTGGAAATAAAATCGGTCTGCCAGTCCGTTCTGTGCATGATTTCAAACCTTAGCCTGCTATCTACTGCCACAGCGCACGAACACATTTTTTCGCCCATAAAATCTAACTTTTGAACTGCACATCTGATATCCTTTGCGTTTCCATATGAAGGTCAGTGGTTGTGCATAATCAATTGTTTAAAATGGTAACCTTGCTATTTTTGATACAGTTTGTTTTAAAAGTATAGTCCCATATCTTATATTTTGGACAGCAGTAATATTAACACGAATAGTAAAATAATTTTAAAATGGTCCTTATTGAAATGTAACTTTTATTAAACTTCATAAATGGTCTCCATTTCTTTGCCGATTTATATTTCTTTGACGTCAGCCTTCAAAATTAGTAAGATCTTATGTTTGCTCATCCTTTAAAATTTACATTTTATCTGATGCAAAGGTCTCGTTCACCTCCCAATATCGCTATCTTATGAAATATTCATTCTTTTGACCCCGAAACTGTATCTGGCACCTTCCAAGAGCGGTTTTTAGATATTGGCAAACAGGTACATTTCGAGTTCTTGCTATTTAAGTTTATGGCTGTAATATTTTACCATAAATATTGATTCATTGGAAAAAAATTAGCTAGCTTTTTAAAACCGTAATAAAAGAATAAGAACTAATAACAAATCACATAGCATGTCAAGACGTCGGTTTTGGTCGCCGAGAGTCAAATAAAAATTCTGCCAATAAAAAAACGTAAGTTTCTGTTCGTTAAAGGGCAATTTCTAAAAATCTATTTCTGTTATTTAAGGTTTTGCAACCTTGTGGTGTTCAAAGTGTACTGGACTATCGAACAAGGAGAGAAAAGAGCTATATCACTCCTTTAATCATATTCAGAGCTGTCGGTAATTATATTAAAATAATTGAAATATTCAGTTATTTCTTAGTAATTAGACTAAATATACACTCTCCTTGCGTTTTTTTTGGCAAACTGATTTAATAAATTATTTATAGCTGATGATGACTTTAGTTTTTCTTAAGTTTCTGCCTCTATGGATAATAGAGACAAGTCTGACAGGCGTTCATCCCATTCAAGTTCTTAGGTAATTTTTTATCAGTTTTAATTTTGAAAAACTTCTTTCAGCAGTTGCGGTAGTAACTAGAAGGGTCAGGAATAAAAAGCATGCTGTTATTACCTCGGGAAAACTGGATGCAAGACTTGTGTTATGACTGAATTTTGTCATCAATAATTCAATAAGTTCTTTAATGGAATGAATTTTTTTTGAATTTTAGATTGTAAGCATATTTTTAGAGCCTTAAAATAATCATAAAGATTAACTGAGATGTCATTACTGTATTTAGCCGACAGTTTTCCGGAAGCGTTGAATATCTCTCCGTTTGAAGAAGACAGGAGTTTTCCTGTTGTAATATTTCGAACATACTATAAGGTTGCAAAGGTTATGATATCTTTGTTTAGTTTGAGAAATTTGTATATCTAAACAACAATAGTATACATTGACTTTGAAATAGGATTCCGGGTCTGAAATTTTCTCATCCTGTGATAACTCATCAAAAAAAAACGCTTCGATATCTTTCGCCTTTTGTTTTTAAAAACAGTTGTTACTCCCCACTCTTTGGCTAGTCTTAATTCGCACAGTCTATTCAAAAGATTACTTAATAAAATACTAGTTTTTTGTAAGTTATTGTTTTCATGCTGTAGAGCTTTAAAAACAGGATTAATGATTTCAAATAGTGAAGAAAAAAATGTGGCAAGCACTAAGAAATCATAACTCCCTAAAATGTTAATTGTATTTTTACATTCTTTATAATTTCCCTTATAATTGAATGCGGCAGATACAGCGGTAGCTACTCCCCTGTTGGAATATCAATTAATAGATAATGTAATCGTAATTGGTAATTGATTTTCACTAATGCCCAAGTAATTATTATTTGGAAAGTGAATCGATTACTTTATTTTAGGTGAATTTAACGTAATTAATTCAATTACCTAGTAAGTAATTGATTAGCATCGAACTTATTACCTTGCTTTATGAAAAAACTGCCGAACTGTTGGCCAGCCAGAAAGCACCTTGAAACACGGCGGGCCCTTTTTGAATTCGGCGAACGCCGCCTTCAGCGCCTATTTTTGGATACGCAGTGTATGTATCGAACCATGTTTCATCAAGGTAAATTATGGATTTGTTTTCTAACCTAATCTTTTAACTTCTTGAAGTAATTAAATCTCCAAGTGCGAATCTTTTCAATTCATTACTACTTGTCTTTTCTATTCATTCATATTTAAAATCCCATTTTACAAACAACTCCAGGAGGATTGTGGCACGTTAAAATTTATATTGGTTTCTTCTTCGTCTAGCTTCTTTTTCAGTTTATCCAAGGTAGGAATAACTTTCTTTATAAAAGATAATATATTTTCTTCTTATTAGGGTCCAATCACTATTGTCTATACGGTGGAGATTGAAAATCACTACGTTTTTTTTTTTGTTCAATTCTTCACTTTAATAATATTCCTTATGATACTGGAGTTTTTTAAGAGACAGGTTTCTTTTAAAGCTTCTTGTTTAATTAGACCTCTACTGATTAAATTTATACTACATTTTTTCAAAACTGTTTTGCAATCTAATGACAAATGATTTCGACGCGACATAGTTATATTCTCGTAAAACAACTTTTTCGAAACGCACAGTAAAAAACGGTTATTCAACTCTGCCACTAAAATATTAGCCAAAATATTTATATGCCTAATGGTTAATACTTAAAAAATACCTGGCCCACCCCTGCCCTTAACAACAAATAGGTTTACCGAATAAAAATAGGTAATAAAATCGTTAAAAGTTAATTGGGGTATGGGCCGTCAAAAGCCATAACGATATACTTTGAGACAGACTATACCTTAAACGACAAAATTGTGTTACGACAAAAATTTTTGAACAACCGAGTAAAATTACAAAGCCCCCCAAAACATAATTATCTTTATGTTAAAAAAGCAATTTAGGGAAGGAAACAAAATGAAAGAATCAAGGAACCGGTTGGCAGTATAAGTAGTTATGCATTAGACATAGTTATTTATCAGGTCTTTTGTTACTGAAAATGTTTGCACTATTTTACACTTTTAAAGACACCTAGTCCTAACATACATTTTGAAAAAGGCGCTGACGTAAAAAGGTGTAAAATACTGTACACTGTTTCTGAGTAACACACAGAACCTGTCATTTTATGAACAAGTCTAACCTCTTTATGTATAAGCTTAACTCTTTCTGGTAAAAACAAAAAAAAATAAAAAATCGTGCTATATTACTTGATACATATTTTTTAAATTTTAAATCATCTCGTTAATAAAATAAGTATATCTATAGATATTATTTAAAAACACTTGGCGAATGCGCTAGAACGTTACATTTTCTCTGATAAATCAGTAAAAAGACTAATAATAGTACAGGAAAGGAGGTAATTTTTTTTGTAAAATGAAACAGTAATTTTGGGGCAAATCAGATCATCTTAACAAGTTTGGTTACTGGAATTTGATCCGAAACGCTGTAAAAATTGGCCAACCTATTCTTTTGGCCAAAAATAAAAAATATTGAATATTCCGGGCAATATTAAATAAATTTTAATAAAAATAGGTATCGGGGTGTTTTTTGGGTCACTGATTACGATTTTAATGTCAGAAATTTCTGAAACACCCTTAAAACAGTAAAAACTACCCTTTTTAGGGATTTTTTAAAATATTTTGGAAGTAAAGCTCAGATTATTAAATAAATGCCATTTTTTCAGAATAATTAAGATTTTTTTTTATTACTATGCACTGAAATTGACATATAATAGGGGGTTACAACTACCCCCATACTAATAAAGAATGCAAAAAACATCACCTCAGATTATTCTTTTTGTTTTTTAATCATTTTTTTTTTTAAGTATTTTATCGTATTCTGGCTATTATGATATTTATTCCCTCTCCCCTTTCCCCAGGGGTGAAAAGTACCCCTTAATTAAAAAAAAATAAAAAAAAAACGTTATTAAATTGTTTTGTTGCAACTTTTCGTTTTAGAACCGACAAACTAACAATATTTTCGGTAAAAAGAAATTATAAACAACCCCTCCCCCCTATCCCTGGGAAATGAGGAACCCAAAAAATTTTGTAATTGCAAAAAAAATATATTTTTTGGCCGTAACTTTTTTTAGGCTAATAATAACAAGATGTACAATGAACCATTTTAAAGCTAAGGTTATTCCCGAAATATCAGGTGATGGCAGATTCCCATTGGATTGACCTTTTTTTTATTTCACCCGAAAAAAAAACATTGACCGTTGCAAACATACAATATGTACTTTTAAACGGCTAAATATCCTTACAGATGAAAGATTGATTAAAAAAAATTACATAAAAACAGCTCCGAATAGGTAAAGGCTACAAAGTTTGGCTCTTTAAAATAAATACTTTTCAGGCTACTGGCCAATAACTGAAAATGTCTTACAAAAAACAAGATTTGACCCACATTTATCAGTCCAAAACATAAAAAATAATTATTCGATAGGACTAAAAATGACCTGACATATTTAGGGACATGTGTTCTGACTTTTCACTAAAGGATTATTTTTTTCAAGCAACACAGTCCAGATGGCGCTAAAAAATTAGCATGAAAAAAAATTGAAAAAAGTGTATTTTGCCCATAACTTTTTTCTGCTTATTTTAAACGGTTCTGGTTATTCTCTAAATTTTCCTCAATTTTGTCTTCTTGCAAAATAATAGGAATCTTTTTTTTTTTTTGTAATACTACCACATTTTTAGTTAAATTAAAAAAACTTTAAACAATGTAACATTTTTTGGCAAAATCACAATTTTCATTGTGATTTTTACTTGGAAGGGGTTTATTTTTATCATGTTTTTATAATAAAACGATAATTTATCGATTGGGTTTTAATTTTTCCTAAGGCGTGGGGGCCCCTTTTTCCCCGCATTTTTGGGAAAAGGGACTTTTTCCCCACGGCGTGCGGGTTAGTAAAATTTTTTACGCCGTGCGGGAAAAAAAAAACTTAAAATCTTACAGGTAACCAAGATTTATATTATTTTAGTAATTGTAGGCTAATTCATGCAATATCGAAGCCATTGGTTTTAGTTTATTCTTTTTTTTTTTTGTTACTTCGTAATTCTCAATATTTCAACTAAAACACAAAAAAAATTAAAAATCAGGGAGGAGTTCCCTTGAACTTTTATTTTTCCGATTCCCTGCAAAAACTATGTTTTAAACGGAAATTCTTGGAGAAGAATTACAATGTCAAGTTTGGCGGGAAAAAAAAAACCCTTAGCTAGAGCTAATTGAGAAAACCCAAAAAACAAATCCCAAAAAAAAAAATTTTTCCCGAAATAAAATAGGGACCTTTTTAAAAACTTTTCCGGACCCAAAAAGTTACAACCCTTCCATACCCGTAAATTAAGCGTTATTTAAGCCATTTTTCGTTTTTTTTAAAATTCGGTTCTAAATTAATTTTTTCCCAAAATATGTAATAATTTTTTTGTTGTAAATTTTTTTCAACAAAAATTCCCATTTTAAATATTTTAGTTATTCTTTCAATTTAAAAAATTTAAAAAAATCATTGCCTTTAATTTTTGTTTTTATTGAGCCTCCTAGAAAAATTTTCAACAAATTTTTTGGCAAATGCTTTTTCCGCCTTTACTTTAAGGGAAATTTTGCGGAAAAGTTTATTTCCACTTTTAAAAAAAAACATTTTTCTTTTAATTAAATTTACTTCCCCCGCCGCCAACCTTTTTTCCCAGTTGTTTAATTCAATACTGGGCGCCTTTCTTAGCATAATACAAGTTACTTCAAGTACCTGCTTTTTTCCCGAAATTTGCGTTTCATGATTTTACCTCCTTTACTGTATTATAAATATTTTACTACGTTGTGATTGCTATACTACAACTACATACTGTGACTATGTTAACATTTTATGTGTAGTTCCTAAAAATTCCTTTTTATTTGCAGATTGGCGATTATAAAAATAGATTAGACATCATGTTAGACCTAGAACCCCATAGTTTCTAATGATCAGGTACCAATATGAGGTCATTGTAAAAATTGCACCATTTTTAAAATTACTTAGCATGACGACACTTTACCCACCTCTCACCTTTAAATAATTGTTTAGAATAGCTATGATTTGCTGTATATAGTATAGTAATAATTTTAATAATTCGCCCTGCCCATACAGATCATACAGTGGCATCAGCAAGGTATGACCGCCTGTGATGTAAAATATCAGAAATAAGTTTTGTTGTTGTTTACCTATATGTTATGTACAAAAATAAGTTTTATTATTATACTCATTAAAAGCATGTTACATTATTGTAAAGAGTAGTTTTTGGTTTATTGCACTATAGAGAAAGTCTTTGTTAAAATTAGATTTTACAAAATAAACATTATCAAAAATATTCTTTGCGTTATTCGCCAGACTTGCAAGAAAGAGTCGCTTGTGTGCTCTGTGTTTACGGGGTTTAAATTTTACTTTAAAAAAATTAACTTCTAAAAACTTTCTTTCTGGAGTACCTAATACTAATAAAGGGGGGACAGATCCCCTACAGGTCGTAGGTCCTTAAGAGAAGGAAGCTTTCCTGTAAAAGTAGAAACATCAATGAGGCAAGGCTCTTCTTTGGATGGAATCAAGAATAATACGAGTTGTAAGACATGCCACTCTCCAGACATGAAAACAGTAATCCAAACTGGGTCTAATTTGAGATACATACAGAGTATACAGATCAAAAGGAGAAAATTACTTTTTCGCTTAACAGACCAATCAGAGTTTTTTTGAAGCTGCTGTGTATATAATGGGATTACGCCAGTTAAGGTTTTTTTCAAAAGTAACGCCCCCAAGATTAAATGATACTTTGTTCTGCAAAATTTGGAAACTCATAAGTAAAGGAAAAGTATTGGCAGACTAACCAATTAACAGAACAGAGGAAAAGTATTACCAAAACTAACCAGAACATGATTATATGTTTAGGACATTTAACTGAACAAGTTTGTTGGTGCCCCAATCTAATAATAATCCTGTGAAGAGAGATACCTGCATTACCATGCGCTTGTTCTCCAAATCGGGCATAGAGACTGGGTTAAAAAACTAAATATTGGAGTGAAGGATACTCTGGTCAGCAACACTATGAATAGAATTGATTGTGACAGAGAGACGATTGTTAATAAAAAAAGAAATATAGTTGGTACTAATATTGAGCCCTGGGGTTTCCCAGCATTAACTTTATCTTCTACAATGACTAATTTAAATCGATTAGAAAGGAAACCAGGAATTATGCCTAACCTGGTCAAAAGCCTTGGATATCAAGAGAAATAATTTGAGATTCAAGGGACTTATTTTAGTTATGTAAGACAAATGAATAAGGATCTTTTGCGATGGAATTTGTACTGTCTTTTATGTATAATTTTGTGTTTGTTCAAATGCCTTGAAATTTATTAATTTTTACCTTACCTTGCAAACAACTGAGAGAAGAGATGCTGTCTGTTGGTCTGTTATTAGAAGATAAAGTCTTAGATTCTTTCTTAAAGATAGACTCCGCCCACAAGAGGGCGGGTTAAGATAGGGTCAAGCTCTGAAGAACATTTTTTTAAGACAATTGCCGGTATGCCATCTACCTCGAAGAATATCTTGGTATATAAAAAATAATTGACTTAATCTGCTTCACCTTACAAATAGCTATGTGCATTTTATGAGGAAAGAAAACTTGAAGAAGCAGATTAACGGCGGATCAATGGTAGAATTAAAAAAAAATACTACATGTTTATACCTATATTATAACATTATAAGTGCCAATTATTAAAATATTGACCAGAGGAAAAAAAGTTGATCAAATATTCTCGAAACCGTATAAAAATATACAAAATATACATACGCCAGTTGCGATAAGTTTTTTTTTATATATATTTTCAAAAATTTAATAAAATGCGTTTCGTAAAAAAAGATGACTTATACATTGTTTTACTTGGGACAGCCGAACTACGAATAGAAACCAAATTTTCTATAAAAATGAAAATAAACAAAAAACTTATATGGAGTTCACTGTGAAATAAATTCGTGCTAAATGTATCCTATCATCAAAAGTGAACTTAGTATGGTTGCATCTTGGACTATAATTTTACCAGAAGGAAGACTCACGTATTTTTTTTATTTATCATGATGCATTAAATTTGTATACGCAGCAAAAGCAAAGTTATTTAAATATCTTTCGTAATGTCAGTAAAACATTCTATATTAAAATTATGACTAGATAAAATTATTTTCTAGTTTTAATATACTTAAATAATGACGCAGTAATGTGGGATTTTAACATGTGATTGCACGAACCATCATCTAACAAAAACACATTTTTGTAATATTATGTTGACAATATGGGATGGAAAATGCGGTGTTTTTTGCTAAGAACTGTCATAACGACTTTATGCATTTGAATAATTTTTAATAGTTGCAAAGCTATTTTTTGAAAACTTACTTGCTTACAATCGTAACTCTTGAATTTTCGAAATTTAGCAAATAGAGCATCTTAACTAATTAATTAAACGGTGAATTGTGGCAACAAGGGATTTCCAGTGGGTTCGTATCATTGCACATAGAAAAAGAAAGATCCTGTTTCATCACCAAAATTCGTTTATAACTTTTATTCTCTGCTTGTGATAGACATTTTTTGGTCGTTTATACTTTTGTAATCTCTCACTTACCATCCCATTTTTTTAATTTTATGCGGCCCACAAAGGCTTGTATAAAGCCAAAGTACTAGGTACCAAGGTGCCGCATTGTTAAATGTTTATTAACCCATTTTCCCCAGTTTCGTCAACGCAATATTTGCATCGAAGAATGCAAATATTGCATTTTACGGTACTCTTAGACAACGCGGTTGTGCCACCAAGGACGTTATACAAATAACTACTACCTTTGAATTACCCCCCATTAACGTCTAGCTAATGTCATCCAGACGAAATCTACAGTTTAACGTGGATATCGAACTACAGCCATCAGCACATTGTGTTCACTGACGGTCACCCATTCAGATACTGACCGTGCCCGGCATTGTTTAACTTCGCCAATCTCACTACTCTTCTTCTTCCTCTTCCTGGGAGCCGTCTTTCGAAACCGGAAGCAGCGCAGCCTCTTGGACTTTTTGTGCCTAATCTCCCATTATCTTTTACACCAATTCTCCCATAAGTCTTGTTCCTTCTACAAGTCTGTATAACACCGAGACTGATTGGTTGATATATTCCTGTGAGCTTATGTCTTTTGTGATTTAACGCTTCACACTCACACAGTATGTGGTAGGTTGTTTCTTTTCCCTACTGTTATGCGAAGTCTTTTTCTACTTTGTCTAAGTAGTTCTTCCTTCGTTCTTTTGGATGGGCCCCTTATAAGCTTTTTCCATTTCTTATTCTACCGAGGTTTCCCCAGTATTCCTAGTGTTTGTTTCGGATCCATACCCTGGTTTGCCCTCGTGCTGTGGTTTTGGTCACTCCAAGGGCAGGTTCTGGTCCAAAATATGGTGTGGATGATCCATGTCTCGCTAGCTTATCCGCTTTTTCGTTGCCTTCTATTTCCGAATGTCGTGGTACCCAGAGGAGAGTAACCCTGTTGCGTTCTCCCAGGACTTCCATTTCTTTTTGGCATTTCCATGTCAGCCTGGACGTTACCTTGGGGTTTGCTAGTGCCCCCAGTGACGCCTGGCTGTCTGTTATTATGCAGATCCGCTTGTTTTTATAAGCCCTTCTGTTATTTTTTTTTTTTGCAAAGTGCAGTAAACAGTATTTCTGTTTGAAATACAGAACTGTGTGTTCCTAGTGGAATGGAGAATTGTAAATTCCTAATTTCACTGTACACACCCGCTCCAGTTCCCTGCTCGGTTTTGGAACCATCTGTGTACCAGATGATGTCTCCAACCATGCCGGCGAGATCGGGTTGCTACCACTCACTTCGATCTTGAATTTTTACCTCAAAGTTTTTGTTAAATGAGTATTGGGGAATCATCTGGTATATTCTCTCGTCCAGGATGTTACCGCCAACCTGACTTTTTATGTTTTTGTGTTCCAAACTAGCGCGTTTAAACAATATGTTATAAATAAACATTTTCCTGAAGATCAGCTTTTCCACTTTAAAAAGGTCCAAGTTATACATTTTTTAAAAAGTTGTCAATTTTAGCGTTTTTCCGACTTTTCTCTGTGAAAAATGCACCAATAAGGAATAGCAAAACTTAATTAGGTTTTTTTTATTCTTTACAAAAGTCCTATCGATAGCATAGCAATTAAATTACAATTAAATTAAAATGTTTTACTCTAAAAGAAAAAATGGATATTTTTGACAGTTTTTTTTTCATATAAAAAACCAGAGAAAAGCCAATTTTTGTACGGATTTTGGTATTTTAGCTTCTATGCACTTTTTTTAATAGGCCTAGTGGTTTGCTGTTAAATTTTAATTACCAAAAATCTCTATAAATTGTGCTATAACAAAAATTCCAAGAAACGCTCTTACTATTGCAAATGGCCAGATCCATCCACTCCTAACGGTTCTCAAGAAAAATAACTTAAAAATGGTAAAAACCTTTTCGGGCACCCTATATTATGCCTGTGGGGGGAAAAATTCCCTTCAATAAATCCCCTTGATTCGCAAGAAGCGGTGTTCAATGCAACAAGAGCCGTTTTCCTTAAATGCGTTTCATTTTCCGTAAAATAACGGAAAAATATACATTTTAAGTGAGCCATATATAAAAATTATAAACCTATTGTTTTTAAAAATTAAAAACACCAAAGACACCACAATTTCGCAAAATGATCCGGCTAAAAGTGGAAAAAATTAACAGTCATAAAAATTTACTAGTATAGTAAGTATCCCTCCCACCTCTTTACATAAAAAACCGGATATCTCATTAATGTTTTAAACAAATTTCCTGTATGAACTGGGATAATGTAATGTTAATTTTTACAGTAAATATAAAATGTACCATTGTTTTGATCTTTTGTACAGGATTATTCATTTTTAAGTAAACAGGGCTTTATTTTTGAACTCTCCTGTACTTTTTAAAAAAACGAATATAGCCATTTTGTGTATTTTTTCCGTAGAATTCAATAATCTAATCCGAAAAACATTTGAAACAAAAACAAAAGAGTTACAGCACGAGTGACGTATTATTTAAATGGAATACCCCGTATATTTTTATATCAATAGATAGAGATTTTCACGAGGAATTCGGTAATATAGAGGTTGCTGGGTTTATTTCCTGCGGTTCTGCTGCAATTATCTAAAAACTGCATGATATTATATAGTTTCAACTGAAAAAACCTGGTGGCCACAGGTCACAGGTCACTTGTCAAAGTCAAGAATTTTAAAAATACGTTTATTACTTTTTGGAGTAGTTTTATAATGAGGTTTTCATTAGAAGAACGGCTTCAAAATATAACTCTATTATAAATGTAGAGAAAACGCCAGGGAAACACAACGAAGATATGTTGCAATTTTCCACCGAAATATATCAGTAAAAATGATTTTAAAACTAAAGGTCTTATTCGAAGAAACAAAATCGTTACATAATAGAAAAAGGACTACAATGAGAAAAAGAAACCGGGATCGAGCTATTCTAAATTATTTTACTTTGTATCCCATGAAGTCAATTACTGACGCAGTTAGAGACTTGAGGTATGGCCCTGCAAGAAGAAGAGTAACCTATGCGACGGTTCAGAGAACACTGAAATATTTTACTGAAATATAATAAGCAACCTGTGGCAGCCAGGTTTTTTCAGGTGAAACTATATATATAGTATCATGCAGTTTTTAGACAATTGCAGGAGAACCGCAGGAAATAAACCCAGCAACCCCTATATCACCGAATGCCTCGTGAAAATCCCTATCTATTGATATAAAAATATACGGGGTATTCCATTTAAAAAAATACGTCACTCGTGCTGTAACTCTTTTGTTTTTGTTTCAAATGTTTTTCTGATTAGATTATTGAATTCTACGGAAAAAAATACACAAAATGGTTATATTCGTTTTTTAAAAAAGTAAAGGAAGTTCAAAAATAAAGCCCTGTTTACTTTAAAATGAATAACCCTGTACATGTTAACATTACACAACAAAGTTTAAACAAATATAAAATGAAAAAAAAACAACAAATAAAGATTATCACGCGTGTGTGTTGTCAAGTCAGGAGTGGTCCAGTTATTGTTTTTTTGTATTTAGCCGTGTCGTAGGCTTTAAGGCTTAGGAGGGTCCTTCGAAGCAACTTTACAAGGGCCCAACGGAAAACTTCCGGTATCCCGGTGGGCCAGCACGCGTCTGCCTATGTGAAATTTTTTCGCACTGTTCTGATTGTGAGAAAAATATGGACCACTTGATATTATATTTCTCATTTTAGTTTTAATGTCCACCATTCATAAGAAAGTCAGTTCATAAGAAGTGGCGAATGGCACTAATAATTTTCGAGCATTTATAGCCAGCTCTGGTATTCTTGTTTTCTTTTTATCCAAAACACGTCAATACTTTGCAAACGAAATTCCATCTTAAGCATGTCGTCAGCAGCTGAATCTATAGGATTTTCTTTAATATTTGTTGTAAGATCAGCCAGTTCTACTGATTTATCCAAGAAAGGATTTAGAATTCATCTACGTCCATTGTCAGCTTCAATGTGCAAATCTGGAAAGTATGTTAGTAGTTTCTTTTGCAAGTTATGCAAGCTCTGTATCATGAAAGGAATGCGAGCCCTTGCCACAAGCAATTGGTATGTTGCATTATCTTCAACAGTCTTCTGAACACATGGAACAGACTGAAATATATTGTTTTGCAAAGAGGTTCACCACAAATGAAGTTTTGCATGAAATGATTTGACGTTATTTTTAGCTGTTAAAATATATTTTTTTCTACCTTGGAGGTTCTTGTTTAAATTATTAAGATGGCTAAAAAGATCGGCCAGAAATGCTAATTTTAAGGGCCAAACTGGGTCAGAAAAATGATTAGCATATTCAGATTTAGCATCTTGTAAGAACATTAACAATTTAGCATTTAGTTTTAGAATTCTTGCCAATACCTTTCCTTTGAATAGCCACCTGACCTCTGTGTGATAAAGGAGTTTGTGATAAAGCGAACCCATATCTTTACAAACAATTCTAAACGGCCGGGTTTGCAAGGCTTTACCTTTGATAGACTCACAATTTTTATTACCTCTTACGCACGTCATTTAAATCAGAAGGTAAAACCTTGCCTGCTAGAGCTCTGTACGCATCGGCGACCTTGCGCAATTGAGAGTTGAGACAAAAGAACATTCTGTAGAGCGCGGAGGACAGCGGGAGGTGCGGAGGTGCGGAGGTGCGGGAGGTGCGGGAGGTGCGGGAGGTGCGGGAGGTGCGGGAGGTGCGGGAGGGGTGCGGGAGGTGCGGGAGGCGCGGGAGGCGCGGGAGACGCGGGAGACGCGGGAGCGCAGCAGACGCGGGAGACGCGGGAGGCGCGGGAGGCGTAGTAAGACCCACGCAAGCTGGCGTTCAAGTCATAGCCGCACGCAGCCTTACCAACATACCTCGTACTTTCTTTCAAAGCTGTCGCGGCTTCTTGCCGTGTTGTAGGTCTTAATAATAAATAAAGCTAGCAAAATAGAAAAATAGATACTAACTTTTTGTCTCTCTATTGCTTAAGGGAGTCGCTAGAATTTTTCAACCTGTAAAAGGGTCGCGTATTTTAATTAATTTTTTTAACTTTCTAGACTAGACCCCCTTAGATGTTGTACAATATACTATTTCTGTATCCCCAAATTTGCATTTTAACATAAAGTATAAAGTAATTGAAACATACACCAAGAAACGGGACATAAAAACAATATACAGGGTATAGGGAAAATATGTGTGCACACGATCATCCAACGACGACCGAACAGGGCCATATTTGTGGCTTTTCTCGTATTTAAAAAAAATATAAAATAGTCACTGTGTGGTATTTTCGTAGAATATAAATAAGTACTTAAGAAATTAATTTAAATTAAAATAAAAGACATAAAATTAACACTATCTTAATCGGACACCTTATTTAGTAATTTATTTTAGAAAGCATCTTATTTTTTCGATACGTTGAAATAATGTTTTTTTTGTCATTTTTAGTTATAGAAATATTTAAATTAAATGCCTTATAAATTTAGAAAATAGAAAAATTTAACAATAAATTACTAAAAAGCCAAAACACAGAAAGTCAATATTCCGTCGTCTTGTGTTTCTTATTACTTACTGGTAAAACTGAAACATATAATTTATAATTAGATAAATTTTCTAACCGGTTTGATACTATATAAAAGGGTATGCAAAATATTTTAAAAAACTTTAATTAAAAAATTAAAATAGGTGCTGCTGAATATTGCACAATAAAACTATTTGATTTAAAATTTATAATAGCTTTGCATCTTGAAGTACCGTACCTACTACGAAAAAGGTGTAAATACCCAAATAATAAAACTGATTAGGGAGACCAAAAAATTACTGATAATGCAAAATATTTAATTTAGGATTTACTTTATTGCAGCCTGAAATATATAGGAACTATATTCGCTGCATTTGTTATTAACTGTGCTTTTACGGTTTCAAAGAATTATTGCGTGAAATTTCCCTTGTTGTAATTTTTCAATCTGCACTTTTTCGTTTTTAAAAATTGCTGCAATTTTTCTTTCATGCAAGAAAACTACGCAGGCCCCATTTTTTGCCACTGCCCAGCTACTTTGGTGAACAGTATACGATTTACTTAACCTAAAAGAGCATCGGTTTATTCATATTTATAAATAACAACTGAAAAATTAATTTGTGCATTTATTTTGTACTTTAGGAATTTTAAAAATACACGTTATTAAAAAAGTTGTTTCGAAATTTCAGTACTTCGGTAATCCTTTTAGTCAACGAAAACTGCAGCAATGCAGCAAAGAATTGCAAAAATGAAGTTTTAAATTCATTGCTATAATTTGAGGTTAAACAAATAGGTTTTTTTTAAGAAAATACTTATTTATTGTTAATATCGTAAATTTAAAAATGATCACAGCTGAAAAAGTTGCAGCATGTACATATATGTGAGACAATTAGCTCCTGGAGAGTGACCCAACTATATTATATGTACATGATACAAAAAAAACATAAGATAAAAAATGTGTTTGGTAACACTAATTTTATTAATAGTATTGGTATATATACAGGGTGTCTCAAGAACAGAGTTTTTATTATTAGGTACTTTTTTAAGGAACGCCCTTTATATTTTGCCAAATTTTGACGCCACAAAAATAAGAAATACACTATACGTCAATTATTGCTGCTTTTTGATCTAATTAAATCTAATAAAGAAACTAAATTGAAACTGATACTAGAAGAATTATTTTAAAATAATTATAACAGAAAATAGTGATAAAAGACGGTCAGGAGTTTAAACATTTACTATAGGATGTTTTGTTAATTGTTTTTATTTTTTAATTGTTTTTAATTATTACATGAGTAAATCACATAATACTACAATTATAGGTTGTTATTTCAAAAACCAGCAATAATTGACGTATGGTGTAATTTACATTTTTGATATAGAATTGAGTCAAAATTTGGCTAATATACAGGCCGTTCCATTTAAAAGAACGTACCTAACAATGACAACTCTGTTTTCGGGACATCCTGTATATTTACCAATACAGTTAAAATTAGCGTTACCAAACACACATTTTTATTTTAAGTTTTTTGTATCCATGGAGGAGCAGAGATATTTAGTGTATAAATAGAGTTGGGACACCCTGTATATGTAAGAATACCGCGAGATTGCGAACCAATTTATTCAGGAATTATAAATAAATTATTACTTCAGGTACCAATAACAACATCAGATTGGCTAAATATATCAAATAATTTTGAACAGTGGTATTAACAATACTATTTTATAGCAAAAAGGATTATCCATACAAAAACGTTTAAGGATTAAAAAATATACGATGTACAGGGTCATATCGTATATATTGAACCATATGCTTGCGGCTTTTTTATTGAAGATATGAAAAATTTTATAGAAAAAATTTATAGATTTTCACCTGAACTTTTCAAAAAATTTATTAGAAAAAACAAAAGACTATCGAAAGTCAAATGTTTTTTCACAAGTTGCATTTTTTTAAATGAAACACTCTGTATATTATTGGATCTTAAAAAAACTCATTTCCCTTATTTTAAAAATATATAGTTTAATATACCTTTCCGATGACCCGTTTAGAAAATATTGAAGTTTAAAAATGTTTAAAAACTAATATTTAGATCCGAGTTGCCGTTTATAAAATTACACAATTTATTAACGTAAATACAGAGTATAACATATCGAAAATAGAGTTAAAATTGATCACTACGACCACCATTTTTATGAATACAGTCTATATAATCATTTTCCAATTTGTTCTAATGCTGCCATGTCTTCCCAACCAATGGTCGTAACGGTTGTTCATAAATTCTGTCACAAGGGCTATGGTGTGGCGGAACTCCGTCTTGGTGCCAGACTACCTGAGAGTATTTTCTGACTAACAAGTTCTCTAAAAGAGCTTCTATTTCGTTTTCAAGAAACTTCCAATATCTTTGTCCCGAAAGGGAACCCTCATAAAATAAAGGACCTATTATTTTATTCCTTAGTATCCCGCACCAAACATGCAAACTTTTCCTACCTTGGAATTTTATTTCCGCAATAATATGAGGATTGCTTGTAGCCCACACGTCGCTATTTTTCCTATTAAAAACTCCTGCTGTCGTGAATCTCGCTTCATCACCCCACAATATTTTTAAAAAAAATTGAGGCTCGCATTTTTCCTCCCAAGCATTTCTTAAAAGTATAAAACACGTTGATGCTTATACGCATCATCTAGTGTTTGCACAGGCAAGATCTTGTAAGGATAATAATGTGATTTAAGAGTTTTTTAAATTTTTTTCTGTATAAACATTAAAAACATTAAAAACCATACCCTTAGTACGTCTAGCTACCTTCAAAAAACCATAGAATGTCATCCATATTTTTTTGAACTTCTCTTGGCTTTCTTTTAAGTGATTTTCAGAGTCGAAATCCCCTTTCGATATTCCTTAATGTATTTTTTGATGGCAGTTGCAAATTGGGATATAGTTGCTCATATTCTTGGCGCGCCCTGTATGCATTTGAATTATTTTTATAAAATAAAAGTAAAAATTTACACTTTTCTTCCTCGGTATAAATCATTATCGGGTGATAAAATAACTACAGCAATATAGACATCTCAAATGAGAACAATGGTGTAATTTCATCTTTTATCCACGGCATCGGCAAGCTAAATCTAAACATTAATTTTTAAACCTAAATATTTTCTAAACGGCTTTCGAAAAGGTATAAAACTATATATTTTTGAAATCAGGGAAATGAGTTCTTTTTGAATATCCAATAATATACAGGGTGTTCCATTTAAAAAAAATAAAACTCGTAGGAAAATATTGTACTTTCAATAGTCTTTTATTTTTTTATAAGACTTTTGAAAGGTTTAGGTGAAAATCTATAAATTTTCATTATAGAAATTTTTCATATCTTTAATAATAAAGTTGCAAGCATATGGGTCAATATATGTACAAAATCAGAAAACATGTTTGCCGATGACGTCAATTTCACTATTTCATTACTAATCCATTGAAAATTGAAATCCGTCATTTTATAGAGTCTGACTATACAGTGTGTCTCAAATTGGGCCTTCAGGTATTGCTATCCCGTTTCGTAAACAAGATAGAGAAATGTTAAAATGAAAAAAGTTTTGGAGGATT
Organism: Listronotus oregonensis; assembly: GCA_019359885.1. Taxonomy (NCBI): domain Eukaryota; kingdom Metazoa; phylum Arthropoda; class Insecta; order Coleoptera; family Curculionidae; genus Listronotus; species Listronotus oregonensis. Next base: position 14,299 of record JAHBCN010010257.1, on the reverse strand, counting down.
TAATGTTGATTATCACTGTACAGTTAAATTTTTTGCCTAAATATTTAGTTCTGAAGATATTAACAAACCAGTGAAATTCGCCGATTTTAATTTTTGCTTGTAATTTATTTGCCACCAATATTTTTCTCTGATCGTTTTTTGTTTTCTGTTTCTTTAAATGTAGGCTATAAGCTAATTACACACCTACTTATTTTTTTTATCAGAACGATTTTCATCTTATACAAAACAAAAACATAAGCATAATAATCCCCCTAAAACCCCGGAAATCCTGAAAGAAAGGATTTTGAATTTGTAGGATCCACTATTACCCGGAGTACTCTTTCAAGAGTAACATCCTTAGTTTGTAGAAGATGTAAAAAATGCATCTGCCAACTGGGAGGGCATAATAAATAGTTTGAATGGCATGTGTACTTATACCTAATTTTTTACGTTTATAAAATCTTGTGTTAAATTGTTTTTGAAGCTATTTTTACATTTATTTTTGTCATTACTTTAAAAGATACAAACATATTATTATTTTATTTGTAAAATAGGTTGCTGTGTCATACCTTTATAAGAGAAAATGACACGAAGCGCACTGATGAGACATCGAGTCGGCGTTGCCAAACGTATTGTTAAAAAATATTTTTTTAAAAGATTTTTAAACTGCTTAATGACAAGTGGGGTATTGTTAAAAAGAAAATTTAAAGAGCTATTTAAACGTCAAAAAATCAAAGATGGCTGTCATATAAAAATCAAAAGTTTTGGTCAGTAACTGAAACAAACAAAAGACGATCGAAAAAAAATGGTGATAAAATACTATGTGATATTTAAAAAATATTTTTATACAGGAAAAGCTTTTATTACATGCAAAGAGTATTCAAAATATAAGATAAAAAACCGAGTCCACATTACACAGAAAAAAGTTATTGATGAGGGCTCTTAAAAGAAAAAAAAAATAGTCCCACCTAATGAATAATAAAAAAGTTATTTTAAAATACTTTTTAAGTTCTTTTTATGCAGCTACAAATTTTCAATTATCTCTTTATTTATTACCGATAATAAAGTACCCATCAATATACCTATTACTTAAATTTGTAACACTTTAAATACAGTGTGTTCAAAATTTGTGATCTATGAATTGGAATCTTGGAAACTATTGGACATGGGTTTAGATAATTTCGGTCAGCAAACATTAACAAAAGGTCCAAATTTTTTTCACGAGCACATCCAAGCACTCGGGGGTGTAAAACAACACTAAGTATGTACTTTGACTACCATAGGCCACGTATCATTCGAAATGTCAAAAACAGCACATTTACATAGCAGGGTAAATTTTTCTTTGGCCCTTGACAGTAAAAACACAGCTTTCGGCGCATACAGCGGTTTTTTTCCAGAAAATCTCTATAGCTCTCATAACACGTGGTCACTTGACGAAGGCCAAGATGAAAGAACATGGAATTTCTGATGCCATCAGCCCCAACATGCAACACCCGGTATACAATTCGTTTAAATACCACATAACGTGAGTTGACGGTCGATTCCTCCAAATATAAATACACTTTCTCTTTCTACTTAATAATTTTTATTTATTTTTTCAAGGCAACCTCCATCACCTCTTGTCGTAGAGGACCCGCCTAGTACTGACGAAGAAGGACTGAATGATCTAAGAAATCAGAATCCCGCGCTCCTTAATGGGTAAGTCATAATTTTATTTATAATTAAGCTATGCCGCATTACTAGTAAGGACAACAGTTTTAGAGCCTAAGATCCTATAAATAAACTTAAAATCAAAGTTCAAAAATACCCATCAAAAATAAAGATACAGTTTAGTGAGTTTAGGTATCATTAGGCTATAAGCAATTTCAGGTATCATTTTAGGTCACATCAACCTCGTGTCGAAGCGCAACCTGAGTTTGAGGTGGCTGTTGTAAATTGTTTAGTATTCTACCGATCATGATGTCTCATACATGTTTAATGGGGGACAAATCAGGAGATCGTAGTGGCATGGTAGCAAATTAATTTCGGCATGTTCAAAGTAGTCAAACGTTACGCTTAACAAAAAGTTATTGAAAATAAATCATTTTTACTGGGTGTTCGGGTTTCTATGTCACTTAGTATCTATATTTACATAACAAGCTCCGGTCTCGTGACTACTGTATCTTTCATAAATCTTTATTTTGCCAAAACATAATAAAAATATATTTTTTTAACCTTATGTGTCATGAATTCAAAGGGAAATTTCAAAGTTTTAAATAAACAAAAATATAACATTTGTATACTTAATGTTATAACATAACACATTTTTATCTACCTCATTAAACATTATGTATTTACTACTGTTAATCATGATTGGTGCACAGAATATAGACCGGCAGCACTAATGATAAAACAAATAATTAAATTATTGGTAAATATTGATATATTAATTAAAGTCATTGGTCAGGTTTGCTTTCAACGGTCTTAACCTTCTTTTCTAATCTATATATATTATATATATATATATATATATATATATATATATATATATATATATATATATATATATATATATATATATATATATATATATATATATATAACGAATTCCATAAAAATTCGCACCTTAACTGGACCCCAAAATTGAAAAAATGCTTTTTTGACCTGCCCAAATCCTTTTTTCCCTCAAGTAGTAGGATCTCTAAAGGTATGTACACACTGAAAAAAACAAACAAGAACAAACATCAGCGAACAAACGTTTTTCTTCAGTGTAGACAGTGAAAACGCGATCAAACGTTCGTTTGTTCTTGTTCATACATGTTCGAATAGACGTCAGGTATGTACACACCGAAAAAATAAACAAGAACAAACATCAACAACTTTTTCTTCAGTGTAGTAGACGGTGAAAGAGGCGAACAATAAACAAAGAACATATACAAACAAAGTGAACAAGAACGAATGTTTGTTTTTGTTTGTTTTTCGGTGTGTACATACTTAAAGAGAAATAAATTTTGTTCGTCGTCCTCCATTACTTTTCCAACTAGTCGAACAAGAGTGAACAAATATTTGGTTTCGCTATGTAGACAAAAAAACGCGAACAATAAACAAAGAACACATACAAACAAGGTGAACAAGAACGAATGTTTGTTCTTGTTTGTTTTTTCGATGTTTACATACCTTAACAAGATGTTTCCATGCGCAAACCAGAAGAAAATATGAACATTTATTTTTTTATTCACTAAATAAAGTTTTTTTAAATATATTTGCTGGTTTTTCACGCCTTAGCTAATTACGCTGAAAATAAAGATTCTGAAGAGGTTGTAAAAAAGTACTTAAATAAAACACTAATTAATTATTTTATTTTACTAACCAAAATACTGTGCAATATAAAATAATAAAATGAAAAAAACGAGACTTAAAAGTGGTTTCTATAAATTAACAGAAATCTATACTCTTGGCTAAAAAAATAATAATTTAAACTTATAAAAAGAAAAAAAAACAGAGTTAAGGGGTTTTTTAGAAATTAACGGAAATATATAAAAAACAATAACTTAAGATTATAAAACGAAAACAACATACTTGAACTTAAAATGTTTTCTAGAAATTAACAGGAAATGTGTTTTTGGATAGAAAAAAATTAATTTATTTCATCCCGCCACTTAATGTTCATAAAAGGTGATGACGAGATTAGGATTTTCTAACATTGTGGAGAAAAGAAGGACAAATAGCGTCCTCCGCAGTTGCTGCGGAGGACGGAGGATATTTTTTTCAAAGGAGAACCGTCCTAACGGCTGGAGGACAGTTGGCAACCCTAGTTGTGAAAGAAGCCATTTATCTAACATGGGAGCAATATTCCAAGCGGGTCCTGATTTAAGATACATACAGATTGTAAGGGATGAGAAGTGACTTACTTTTATTGCAACAGCGAACACGATTGTGCCTCTGAAACATTAAACAATATTTTTATCGGCCCAATCCAAGATCCTGTGAAACTATATTACCCAGCGCGTATTATTATGTCCTAATCAGGTTAAAGATCGGTTTAAGAAAATGAATCTTAACAAAAACTGTAAGACGAGTTTTTTACTAACATTATTGTACTAATTATAATTTTTCAGCAACTAGTCTGTATCTAGAGATACATTTTTAGAAACAATGTTAAATTATCATATCTCAAAGATCAACACCGTTGTTTTACTTATATTATTAACAAGGTTGTCACTTTCATCAGTTTAGTGTTTTACTTTATTCGGTGTGTTTAGGAGCTTCAAAATTATATAAAAATTGGGTGTTGTAAGTGCCATTTTTCTGCACGCAATTGTCACTGACCGAAAGACACAAAGTGAGACTAATAAATCAAGTATATTTCTCTAAAATTTAAAATTCATTCTTATAAATTGTAATATTTTTACCTAGTTCTTCTAGTAATTAATAGGGTGTTTCAAATTTGACTCAAATTATTGGAGTACTAAAAACAATATCAGTAAGTAAGCCTGTTAGATTGTAATGAAGTGGGAGGAAGTTTGTGTAGTGACACTTATATAAAGAAATATAAAAAACCTTTTTAAAAAGTTATTTTAAATTAAATTCAATTTTGTCCTGGTATTTTTTTCTAACTTCATATAATATCCTCCATATATTTTTAAATGGGACGTTTTGGATTTCAGAGCCCTTTTTCCAATTTGTTTTTCTGAATAGCAACCAGAATTACCAATTTTATTTCCTTACGCCCCTTGAATCTTGCTCGATGTACTAAAAAATTAATTGTGATAAATGATTTAGGACTTTAAAGGTTGTCACAAAAGATTTTCTTTCACTTGTTTTACTGGCACAACTCCCTTGAGTTCCTTGGCATCGGTACTCTCGTCATAGCCAAAGCTCTTGATCAGGACATCATGATGCGCTAATAAAACACCTTCCTGGGTTTTCACCTTAACTTTATTCGTGACTCTTTAATTTCCTGTTCAACCTACGTATATCAGTTACTGTAGATGGTCATTCTTCTAGCTTTTACCAAATAATGTTAGGGTACCTCAGAACTCAGTACTGGCGCCAACTTTATAATCTTTTTCACATCAACAATCTTCTCTCCATATTTTGGCTGACGATATACCACCCAGTCTAGTAGAGATCGAACGCTGTAAGAATAACACCGATACGTCACGGTCTCATATGGCAAACCCGTATAAAACCGTGACGTATCGGTGTTATTCTAACAGCGTTCGATCTCTACATATTTAGTTTTTCAAGCCAGATATTGTTTACGCAGGGCTTGGGCCCTGTCACCAAAAATCTTGTTTAATTTAATGCCTTAAAACACAATCATGTTTGCTGTCACAAAAAAAGTATTACATTTCTTATCCTTTACCGATAAAAGGTCAAGTGCTGTCGAATAAAAATTCATTTAACTTTCTGGAGGTTACTTTCGGGAATGTTTTAACTGACACATTCGAGCCAAAAGTAGTTATCTCCTTCTAATCTATACACTCCTTATATATCCCATATCAGACCCTGTTTAGACTACTGCTTCCATGGTTGTAAAAGAGCTTCTTTTACAATTATTAGCATTCTTGACTTCATTAAAAGAAGAACCGATCGCCTTTTTAATAGCTCCACTCTTACAAGATAACTTCTTTATTTTACCCACCGACATGCTGTAGGAGATCTCGCGCTCTTTAATAACTATTTTTTTACTTTCTGCTCTTAGAAATTAACCAAATTTTTTCCCTTCCTAGCAGTTCCCAATAGAGTATCATGAAATTCCACTTTCATACATCCATTTCCATTCCATCTGGACCAGTTTGTTCGTTTGTGTGTAAGCTGTGAAACATTCTGCTCGCAAGGGTCTTTCCTTTTCTTTCAAAGGGTCAAATCTTTAAATTCTATGTCAATATATTGCCTCCGACACCGACGATACCTTAGGTCCTAGGTTTTAAGCCTCTGTGGACTGTCCCAAGATAAAAAAAAACAATTATTATTGCCCAGCTTCGTCGCAGTTTAATCGATCCCGTGTCTCTTAGATTTTTTAATATCCCAATGTTTAGAGTCAAATTTGAAAGACCTTGTGTAATAAATTAAAGATTAATGTGCTAAACATACAACCCAGAATCATATTTCTTGAAACACAATCATATGCAGATATGTATACATTTAAAATATAAACATGATTTGATTCCAAAGGACAACACATGGCCTTTTTAATTATTGGTAAAATTGACGAATTGTTACTTGTATATACAAGGGATACGTGGAAATTATGTTTATCGGATATTTTGCCAAGTAATATTTAAAAATAGTGTTTTATAATGTATACATTGTGGGTCTTGTGCACAAGATAATATGAATCACGTATTTATAACTGATTTTTTATTCTTAGAGGGGTGTACATGATGTATATAGAAATGAAAAAATTCTTTCAAAGTTTTATACTTCTTGTCTTTATTTTTGGCACGGCTGCAATCAAGCGCCATATACCAGCACATTCAGTAAAGTTTTCTACTTATTACAAAATTCCTGCAAACTATTGTAAAACCCATAAAGAACTGTGATGCCCTGCAGACCGATAATTGATATTACTTTATTATAAAAAGATGTTCGTCTTTTTTAACTATTCTCTAGATAGTTCAAGAAAGCCTAGTTTGGTGACTATGAAAATTGTTCAAGTATTTTGAACTTTAAACCATCATATTCACTGAAACACATAAGTTCTGTGCAGGTCCCTTTTTTAAAAACCAAGAGAGGTTTGGTCAATTTTCCATGTGTTTTTTCAAACTTTTTTGGTGTCATATATATATATATATATATATTATATATATATATATATATATATATATATATATATATATATATATATATATATATATATATATATATATATATATATATATATATATATATATATATATATATATATATATATATATATATAGTAAGCTAATATATTACATCATAGTTATATCATTATAATTCCAAAAAACTTATGCAACAATTTTTCCAGCTGATAACTACAAGAATTTTTCAAAAAACCAAAGTAGGTACCCCCATTCCATTAATTGTTGGTCACAAGCGGGGTTTTATTTATAGTGTCCATACGATTAAAAACTCATCATGATTATTAAAACTGGCACTTTTAAACGAAATTTAATAATAAAATAGGTTGGGATCTACAAAAACTGATCCTCAGGGTATAGCAGACGAAACCTTTAGTAACTCACTCACCAATCTTATTATGGATCCCACCTTTTCCTCTCGGGTTCTCAATCGTAATTTAAATCTATTAGATCTTTTTCTTACTTCCATCCTGAACTCTATTCTAACAAACATCAGTAACTGCTTCTCCTGGTCGCTTAGATTTGGGCTTAGTCACTGTGTCGTATTCTGCACGTTTTTACAAAATGCATGCCACCATCAGGCAATACGTTCAGGTTCAACTGACTGTTAACAAATTACCAAGAAAATTCAAGTGACAATGCGACCCATACAAAAAAACCCAAACCTTGAAATTCTAAACCGCGGTGTTCTAAATCCTCCGATACAGCTAGACTAAAAATCCAACCTTATAAAAAGGTTCTATTAAATCGTAGTCCTGAAAATCGACAAGCTAGCATCAAATTAAGAAATTAATAAAATCAAGCTACCTCAAAGGCCGTAGATTGAGAAAGATTGCTTTAACAATCGCATAAAAAATAAAGTTTTTTCTTACTCGAATGACTGCAAAAAATTTGGCCGTTTGCCAAAAAATTAGTCAAAACTGTTACACCAATTATTTATTACATCTAACCTTTAAAAATAAAATTATTTCTACTTCCAAAAAAGTAGAATTCCGCTAAATCATTTGCTGTCAATCTACCTTTGAGCCTGTTCCAATAGTGGTTCGTGTTCTTTATAAAATGTTCAAAATCATATTTTAGGTCAAACTGACCAAGGGTAGTGGTTTTTACAACCAAGAAATCCCTCAGTATTGCATACCAGCAAGCGTCCAAATAAATGGTCTCCAGTCCTTGTACCAATCTCTTAAATTTCATATAACACTGGCACTTTGATTAGTAACTATGATCATATTCAAGGTTTCATATCAAAGCTTCAACTTTGGAATAATAAGTATTTGCTGAAAATGTATTTTCTTTTTTACTGCTATCCTAAGCAATTAATATACAAAAACTGGTCAAAAGATTTAAAATCTGAAATAGAAACTCATTTAAAAGCGTTGGAAAACAACTTTCACCGATACTATCGATATGTTAATTCCGAGTTACCAATATGGTACATGACCAGAAACCTATTTGTTGTCGATGTCTTACAATTACCTGAAGAAATAAAGGCTGACTCGACCATGAAAGACGACTTTGATCTCTTGACATTAAAGAAATTTTGGATCAAACGATTCCTTGTTAATCCGAAAGTTGCTTCTCTTGCTTTAAAAATACTTATTCCATTTTCGTCCACTTATTTATGCGAGACAGGTTTTTCAGCTCTAGCTTTAATAAAAACTAAACAGCGAAATCGCCTTGCCGTCCATAGCGATTTAACTATAGCTCTAGCAAAGATTAAAACTAGAATTGACCAACTAGTACAGAGCATGCAAGCTCAAGTATCTCATTAGTACTTTAAAAGTTTTTATTGAATTGAATTGAAATTACTTTAAAAGTTGTTAGACATTATCTAATTATAAAAATATAATTTAAATAAATAAAAAATATTAATAGAATAATATGTATAATTAAAATAAAACTAAGAAATGTAAAAGTAATTAATAATTAAAAGTTACCTACTCTTCTATTAAACATCCATAATAAATAAATATATTGTATCTGCATTGTACCTATTTGAAATTTAAATTAATAATTTAGTTCATATGAAAAATGTGTTTCTTATTTTTGTTGAAACTTAATTAAGAGGGGCATGAAAATATTTTTTTTTTGTTCGGAGAGTCTCGGCAAAATAAAGGATGGGAAACCCTGTCCTAAAGGTTCTTGGCTATTCTCAGATCGTAATTCCTAACATATCTAAAGCCTTTGACCAGGTCCTAAACAAACTTCCTTTCTACAGTTTTCTACCAAAGACTTTGTTTTTGGCTCTTAAGTTTTCTTTCTAATCGACATATGTAAGTTATTGTCGATAGTTAATCTTCTGGCTTGCACTAAATTCATGTTAAAATACACCAACTACATTTTTAGTACCTTAACGATCCTCTCCTTTCCACGATTATTATTATCCATAGTTCTGTACTCTTTAATCAAATAGTCACTTTGCACGGTGGTGTGATGCATGAATATCATCGTTACGTCTAACTTAGGTGTTAGTGCTATAAAGATCCTCGTTTGATTACTGTATAAGTTTTATGTTATTTTTTCCCCAGGTATTCTAGATACCGAACTAGTCGTCCAGTCGCCTAAAATATCATTTTAAAAACCTCTAATTGTAGTACCGATGTTCTATTTATCATTCAACTCACAAACTTAAGATTAACGAACTCCCTCGTACACTATAAGCTGCCTGTAAGCAACAAATTCTATTAGCGTATTTATTTGAACATGAACAGTATTGATTAGTTAGTACTATCGTACAATTTTAAACAACCATACACAAAATGGTAAAAAAATATAGATGTGTAGAAATAAGATATTTAATGGGGTTTAACACATAAAATAAAAAAAAAACGAAACAAAATTACAAATCTTGATAAATTTAAAAAATAATAAAAGTATTATAAATTTATTTAAGACAAATTTAAAAAAAAAAGTGTAGGGTTCATAGCGAACGGGTGTTTCTCATGAATACGCGAATTAAAAAAAAAATACGTAACTTTTTTTATATTAATTAACGAAAGTACCGTGTGTGTTAGAAACGGATAAAACTAAACAATTAAAAATAAAACACAATTTTACAATGTTTTAAATGCCTTGTGATATGAGCCCAATATTAAAAATACAAAACGTATTCATTGAAGAGAATTACATTGATTTTTTATCTACATCGTTTTTAAACAAAAGCTGTTGTGAAATAATGATGCATCCCCAAAACCATCAGTGTAATGAGGAAACAATATTCAAAATTGATACAAGCAACCCAGATACAAACTCGTTAAAGGAATGTATAATTAACACTAGTGATAAAACACAATCTAAAACAGATGAAAAACAGGAACGAAGTGTGCGGGAAATTCTTAAGAAGTGCGTAAAAATATTGGAAAGTGACGGATCAACTGACGAGGAACACAGTGACAACAGTCATGATTGTAATGAAGAAAAGCATAACTTCATGAGGACCTTTAAGAGAAGGTTAAGCTTGCCTGTGCAAAACGGATTGTTTAAACATAGTTTTAGGCGGGACAGATCACAGAGTACCTATGGAAGGTAAGTTTTATAGTAATTAGTTGTTTCCATGAAAACCTAAAGCAATAATTTTAACGTTTACAGACAACAAACAGTAACCTCAGTTTCATGCAGACAGAAAGCTGATTTATACAAACGCCCCCAAAGATGAAATTTAACAAAATTTATTTATATATTCCTAACTATTATACATTAAAAAACAACTTTCAAAAAATTAGCTAAATAATAAAAAAATAAAGGAATTGACAATACTATTTTTTGGCAAAAATGTTCATAGTCTAGGAGGAATCGGCGCATGAGTAGCAAAAACTGTTCCACCTCAATTTTTTTATACGATCCTCTTTAAATTGCCCTACTGATGGTATAAATGCATGTTGCCATAGGGCAACCTGGTGCCATATTGTTTAAACCGAAATGGTTTAAACAAATAATTGTTTTTTTCCAACGGGACAATTTTTTAATATTTTTTAATGAAATACAAATAAAAAAGTTTCCATGACTTTTCACGATAAAGTTAATATTTTTGGAAATATGAATTTTTAAAGGTTCAAAAAATTTGGTTACTTTTGACCCATGAAAAATATATAAAAAAATATATATTTTTTATTCCTTATACAATACCTAATAATATCCCTAATTGTGATTTTAAAAAAATATTGTTTAAACCTGTTCTTTAATTGTTTATTACGCGCGCTCACACGTAAAATAAAGCTCTAATAACTTTTGTAAAATTGATTTCAGGAAAAAACTTATGAAAACAAATTGCAGATAATCTAATTATTATTAACATTGCTTTCTTTAACAATTTTGTTTAAGTTAATAGTTTTTAGGATAAATGATAAATAATGATTCGGAACACAGAGAGACCGATACAGCGTATGAGTTAGAGAGACGGCGATACTTAAAGGTAAAGGACGCATACTTGTGAGCGCGCGTAATAAACAATCAAAAAACAGATATAAACAATTTTTTAATATCAATAAGGATATTTTTAACTACTGTATAAGGAATAAAAAAATTATGTTGTATTCTTTTTTTTATATATTATTCATTGGTCGAGAGTACCCAAATTTGAGATTTTTCAAACCTTTAAAAATTAATATCTCCAAAAATATTAACTTTATCGTGAAAAATCATAGGACCTTTTTTGATTTGTATTTCAATAAAGAATATAAAAAATTTGTCCGGTTGGAAAATAACAATTTCTGGCAATTGTTTAAACATTTTCGGTTTAAACACAATGGCACCAGGTTGCCCCATGGCAACATGCATTTACATTATCAGCAGGATCGTATAAAAAAATTGTGGTGAAATAGTTTTCGGTACTCATGCGTCGATTCCTCCTAGACTATCAGGAGTTAAAAAGATTCTAAATACATCCAGTTACCCCAATCCAAAGAAATGTTTACTGATTTAATTAACTTTTTTAAATTTTCATTTTTTTTTAGCCGATCACTATACCACTAAAAACGTTATTTTATAGTGCGTGTGTTATGTACCAAACAATATTAAAATCTACGTTTTCAAGAAATTCGGAAAAAAACAATATTTCTTAAAACTTATGACGCTTTCTACCTGCTAAACCTAGCAATTTCACCAATTTAGTTGTTGTATTCTGTAATTTTTTCCGTAGAACGTAATATTATACTTTAAAAAATATTTGTATTAAAAAAGAAATACAACATGAAATTATTATTTTCTTAATGGGACATTTTTTATCTGTTTTTAAAAGCGTCTCATTTTTTTAAACATTTTAATCAAAAATATTTAATTATATCTTTCACTTTTACCAGTATTTATAAAAGTAAATTAAGCGCTAGAATTTAAGAGAATATTGATTTTGTGTGTTTTTGCACTTCAGGCAATGATTGATATACAACTTTTTTCATCAAATTTCGTTTGGTTTAGATAGCATATTGAGTTTTAATTGTTACTATTGTTTACTAGGTAAAATTACATTTTTTGTTTTCATCATTTTATTAGATGAGATTAGTTATACTACTTAATGGACAACTGCTAATACGTGCAGAAATAATTGAGTTATGTAGGCCTACGGTAGTACGCCAGGCCAAGTTCCAGCGTTTCGCAAGAATGTGTATATATTACACGAAATGTTTCGGCCTATTTTCCTCCTATAATAGCTTCGGCCTCCTTCTACATAAGACTATAAATTTGGAATGTAAATTCACATAAGTATTCCAATTACCTGTGACTTATTAAAATTATGGGACATATCTCGAAGGAGTAGAAACTTAAAATTCGGTATGTACTTATTGAACCTGAACTATTAGACTCCAAACCAATCACCAAACAATCTGCTTGGTAAGCAGAGACTTGGATGGCGTGAAAAGAAATCACAGAGACATTTACCGATTTAACTACATATCGTGACCAAATGATACTTTGCTTAATAACATCATTAAATTACTAGACTGGTATATTTGTAAATTATTTTGTTCCTCTACAAAATCAACAGACGAAAATAAATTAAGAAAAGATCTTTTTTGCATTGAAAACAAATCCTTTTTACCTAATACCATCAACTTTTGCTGCATTATTAGAGCATTCACTGCGTGCTGCTTACCAAGCGGGTCAAATTTAGGGCAGGTCTATAGAGAACTTAAAGTAGACCATTTTTTCGCCTAGTATTTGGGGGTGGGTAAACGAAAACAGTATTTAGGAACTCCTTTGGTCAAAACTCTCATCAATTTAGGATGCATGTAGGGAGTTGGAAAAATGCAACTGCAAAACTGGTTGCTCAACACAGCGTTGTAGTTGTAAGCGTAAAGATCTACCATGTACTCTACAGTGCAAGTGTGGACAGACGTGCAGCAATAAAAGGACAGGAAGAATGAAAAAATGTATGACTAGGGTAAAATTCCCTATTTTTTGTGATCATTCATTAGATGAGATTAGTTATACTACCTAATGGACAACCATTGATGTCCATGCACAAATGATCGAGTTATTGTATTTATGATTTGTTAAAAGCCTTCTTAAAAGGTGAGTTGTTTTAAAATATATTTAATGTAATTGGTGTAAATGGATCACCCTGTATAGATAAATTAAAGAAGGAAAAACGACGATTATTTTTTAATTCTATGTTTTCAAAATAGCCAAAAATCACTCGTAATTTGTCGAAATCGAAAGTTAAATAAAAAAAGGGATAATAAATGTCCGCCATTTTTAAAAATAGCAGCAATTTTGTCTCGGAAATGACAGAATTGAGGCTGCTGCGGGTGAAATTGCTCAAAATGATCTGCTTGACACCTGCTTTTATCAAAATATGCCACAATTTTTCACTAACCGTGAATAAATTTCAACAAAAAATTTTATAATTTTTAGACCCATTTTTTTAAAGCTGTAACTTTTTTTTAAAAATTAATTTTTTAATATTAAAAAAAATTTAAAACCCCCTTTCTTCTACTTTAACATTCCCATTCAGACCTAATGCCATAATAACGACGCATTTTTTTTGAATAATTTAAGGCACTTAAACAGCATAAATCGTTAACGGTAAAATCGTTTCGAGATTTGACACAAAATTTAACTTGGCCATTTTTAAAACAAAAACACACATATGGTTCCTTTGTCGTTCAATAATTTACCCTTTATTTAGGATTTCTAAATCAGCTACGTTTTTGGTGTTTGTTGGCCCCCCATACTCATGAAATTATAACCTATCGAAAAGTGCTTAAAAAAAAAAATCTACATAAAAAAAGCTTTCCGAATATGAAACACTCGTTGAAATTCGTCAATTCATTTTCAGTTATACAAAGAATTAACCAAAAAATTTACATTTAGAAGTGTATCCCAAGCCAGAGGTCCTCAATTCAAAAACTGGCATAAACGTCTAGAGATATTGATATGACCTTGGTAACAACCCATATTATAACGACCAAAAAAAACCCCTGAAATGAGAAAACTCGTTTTTTTTTTTTTTCAACCCTTTGATCACCCTGTATGTACATCATGATAAAATTATCTTTCTAAAACTAAAAACAATA